>OZ020611.1:26741031-26917779 GCA_963971575.1 Liopterus haemorrhoidalis
TTCGCATGGACGTATCTCAAAAACGAAATGGGATAAAGACCTGCGGTTGAAATTTTTGAAATCTTGAGATCCCATTTGACTTGTTACCATTTGTCACAAAAAAAAATTATAATTTTTATTTATTTATTTATTTTTTTTTTATTTTTTTTGTAAATTTGGTTGAATCCTAACTAAAAAATGGTTAGGGATAGAAATTTGCGGTTTGAATTTTTAAAATTCTCCTACATTGTTTAGTCTAAAAAAAAAATGGGCTTTAATAAACCAAGCATCAAGTTTTGTGTGGGCTGTAATCCAAAACCCTTAAAAATGGCAAAATGGAAAATAAAAAAATCGTAAAGGGTAGACCTTAAAAAAACAATGATTTTTAAGCAAAAAAAAAAAAAAATGTATCCGATTTTATTGAAAATTGGTACAAACATGTATTTTTGGTCATAGATTAACAAAATTTGGTTCATTTTGAAGTTCGGGCAAAATTTTGGGAATTAAAGTTAAAAAAACTGACCCAAATCGGCTCTTACTCAAAAATTAGAAAAGCATGAATTTTTTAAATATTTTTTCATATTCCTCACCTCATATTTAGCTTAAAACTATATTTTGGCTAAAATCGGTGTCAAAAAATTTTTGACCAAAATATCAAATATATGAATTTGGTTAGAAAATTGGTATATTTATACATTTTTAGCCTAAGATCACAAATATTTGCTCACTTTTGAGTTATATAGGGTCTAAAACTTTGACATATACGGCAAAAAAAATTAAAAAAAGGCAGTCCACAAAAAGTCTCACAGCGAATGAAATTTTAACCTGCCCCCTTTTTTAAACTATCTTTATAATCAACAATAATACTTACTTCTTATCTATCATCTATAGGTATACATGTTTCAGACTATTACAAGACAATATCCGCAAAAAAAATCAATTTTTGTCGGTCTGTCTGTCACGCAAAAACGGCTAAACATATTTTCACGTAATTTGGTATGACGAAATTGAAAAAATATGATGTGTAACAGGAGTATATTTTGCTGCGGAAACCAAACACCTCTGCTGAACGTGATTTACACCCGTAGTATCACTCCGCCAATATGACTTAAGAGACCGTTGAGCGTTCGAAGTAGTTATTTAGTAAAATCTAAATCAATATATATGTAATTATCATTTTCTGTAATTTGTGAGTGGTCGAACTTAAATATTTATTGTGAACGTATATTTAATGAGCAATGTCTACAGCAGGTAGAAGCCATTTATCAATATATCTCTTATTAATTTAATGAAGACATAGGTACGAAGCAAATGCAGAAAAAAATCGC
This sequence comes from Liopterus haemorrhoidalis, assembly GCA_963971575.1. Taxonomy (NCBI): domain Eukaryota; kingdom Metazoa; phylum Arthropoda; class Insecta; order Coleoptera; family Dytiscidae; genus Liopterus; species Liopterus haemorrhoidalis. The sequence goes on from OZ020611.1 coordinate 26,742,339, forward strand.
TAGGATTTTTTAATTTATGTTTTCTTATAACGCTATTTTCACAAATTATTTATTTTTAGATTAAACAAATTAAATGGAAGCTCTTACTCTTACTCAAATATCGAATAAGAGTGATTATCAAAAATCTGTTGATTTTGATGTGATTATAAAAAAAAAATGTCTTAGCCATCCAGAATTCTGTTGACTTGTTTACACTTATTAAATACGTACAAAACACTGAAATGTGTGAAAATTCACACTTCACGTCAATTTATTTTTAATAATTTTTAGTTTCGAAAATGAATTCTTCGCCTTCACTATTGTCACTGGTTGGGTTATATATAGTATTAACATCAATTTAACTTCACTAATGTCGGGTTGCTAACGTCAGAATTTTAACTTGAGTTAGGGATAATTCTTACTTAAGCAACCAGATATTAATAATAATAACTTCAAAAAAAGAATATTTTATAAGTATTAATTCTGCTAAATTTGTTATAGTATGGAATTGATTCATTTCCACCTTAAAAAAAAGACAAAATTGTCGAAGACCTCTATATATACAATCCAAATTTCAATTCTCTAGGTGCAGCCGTTAAGCCACAATTTCTATTTCGTGTACAGACAGACACATGAGTAAGAGGCTTTCTTGTTTATACTCAAGAACTTCTAAAAACAACAAAAAAACTGGAATATTTTGTACACTGTATTATCTTCCTAAAATATTATTATCAACTTCATCTCTTATTCATCTCAGCAACTAAAACATAATTATATTTTTCAGAGCGCTCGACATGCAAATTCAACAACAGTTGTAGAGACATTATACAAAAACAAAACAAGCTTAGAAGCAATCTTCAGGATAATTGACAAAGACAATTCTGGTAAGTAGAGTCGTGTTCACCTACGTCCATTAGAGTCCTTCTACACCACACTCACTAATTAACTTCCAGTTGTTATTGAACTTTAGAATTTCAAACTTGTCCAGCTTTCAAGCTTTTACTTAACTTTATTGATCAGTTAAACTCTGGATTGAAACTGATCAGCGAATTATTGCATTTGTGACTTTGACCTAAATAAAGTTGTCTGTTGAAAATCATTTTATTGAATTGGATAAACGAGTTGTTAAAAGTTGTTCAATTTAATTTATTAAATTATTTATTGAATTAACTATAAAGAAAAACATTACAGTTCCCTTTAACCATTGTTGTGGTCTATGGCACCCTACAGTATGATAAATAATAAATTAAATAAATTTATTTAACGACTCAAAGCCAAAACACATATTTACAAGAAAAAATAATCCAAAAAATACATAACGGAAACAGACAACAAAACATAGAACTATCAAAGAACAAGAAATTATAAAAGCCCTAATTTCTGTGTGTCATCGTAACGGTAAGTTGCGGGGTGAGACTGGGTTTTGCGGGGTGTGGGCGGTAACGAAGTTAGTAGTAGGGGGCGACGTATATGACGAAACAGATAGCTTACCAGACACTAGAGCAGAGCATTGCAGTACATACGGTGACTCGAGCGAAGGTTGTTGTGTCAGGGGCATGTTTTGAATTGATGTTACGCAACGTATAGTGACCCGTGGGCCGTCTCCAGTCCGATACTAAATTTTTAAACTTTAAACGACATGCATTGAGCGGCTTTTTAGGATTTCCTAGGTATAATCAGAAACAGCTATACCATTGATGTCCAGCATATAGCCCGCGGGCCGTATCCAGCCCGATACTAATTTTTAATCTTTAAACGACATGCATTGAGCGGCTTTTTTGGATTTCCTAGATATAATCAGAAACAGCAATACCACTGATGTCAAGCATATAGCCCGCGGGCCGTATCCAGCCCGATACTAATTTTTAAACTTTAAACGACATGCATTGAACGTTTTTTTAGGATTTCCTAGGTATAATCAGAAACAGCTATAACACTGTTGTCCAGCATATGTCCCGCGGGCAGTATCCAGTCCGATACCAATTTTTAAATGACATGCATTAAACGATTTTTTAGGATTTCGTAGGTATAATCAGTAACAGCTATAACATTGATGTCCAGCATATGGCCCGCGGGCCGTATCCATTCCGATACTAATTTTTAAACTTTAAACGACATGCATTGAGCGGCTTTTTAGGATTTCCTAGGTATAATCAGAAACAGATATACCATTGATGTCCAGTATATGGCTCGCGGGCCGTATCCAGCCCGATACTATTTTTTAAACGACACGCATTAAGCGGCTTTTTAGGATTTCCTAGGTATAATCAGAAACAGCTATAACATTGATATCCAGCATATGGGCCGCGGGCCGTATCAAGCCCGATACTAATTTTTAAACGACACGCATTAAGCGGTTTTTAGGATTTCCTAGGTATAATCAAGAAACGTTTTTGTTTTGTTAATATACGCAGAATCATGCAAATTTTAATAATTAATTCCTGCTTATATTGATTTTTATTCAATATCAGTTTGCCAACGTTGTTGGCAACGGGGTCTGCTAGTTACAAATATAACAAACATGGTTTGGGTTTGTAGTAATTTTAGATTTAGATTTTTATGGTCACAACTCGTAGGAGATTCATAAAGAGTTAATGAATGAGTTGTACTGCCCAGTATCTAAGCAAAGAAAAATAAGTTTCCTGCCTTTTTGTGTCCGTTTTACCCAAGGGTTTCCCACTCCCATGTAAATACGTATCAACATCTTTTGCATAGGGGAAAAAAAAAGCTGAAACACTCGAGAATGACATTAAACTGTCACTTATGTATTTGATTACATGGTGAAAATGAACAAGAGTTGTATTTTCCTGTTTCGCAAACTTTTTTAGGCATTTTTTCTTATTTAAAGGTAATCTACGATTTACAAGATATGTAATACTGTTCTAAAGAAATTTCAAGTAGTTAGTTAAAAATTTTGGCGCACAGCAAGAAAAGCTATTTGCGCCTACCGCAGCCCATCTAAATGACTACACTACATACTAAAATCAATAAATTAAACAATAAATAAGTAAATAAAATCAATGAAAATACGCATACTCAATAAAAGAAATCTTGCACCGACAAACACAAATATAGAAAATAAAAAGTCTGTTCGAAAAATTGAACAGACTCAGGGTGATGCTAAGAGGCTGTAAAGGAGCCAATTACCATCGAATATCACAGTCTCTAAAAATAACAAATTAAAATAAAGTGTAAGACGTCACAAATAAAACAGTAAGTTCGATTCTCTCAGGAAGAGTATCAGCCTGTCCATGAGTACTCTGTCGTCACCTAAAGCAACTGACAGGTCATAGCATAGGCTTAGCCTCTCCCAGACATCCCTGAACTGCACACACTCGATTAAAAAGTGTAACACAGACAAATCTATGTTACACGTTCATAGATAGAACTTTCAAGAAAAGGAATTTCAAGGAAAGTTTTAGTATTTCATTGTATTTTTAATTCTTTTTGACTGTCTGTCAATATGATATTATCAAAAATATGGTAAATATATTAGTAAAAAATAAAAATCTCTGCCTGAAGAAATGGAAGGGCATTTTAATGTATGAACTGATGATTTAGACAAATTTTGGGTGGGGTAAATGGTTTTATTCAGTCTTTTCTTGGACGTCAAAAATCACTTTTAAAAATTGCTCGTTGTATAAAATGCAATAAGCAAACACGCATTCATGGGCTTGGATTTTTGCCCATTTATAGTTTTTGGATCCATAGAGACATTTGAGTAAGATAGAGACCTACGATTCACTTTCTTTCTACCTCCAAATGTAATTTCAATTGTTATTGTTCCCGATTTAGGAAAATTATGGAATGTTTAAGTGGGATTCTTCTTTATTCACGATTTACATTGCGGTACACAACAAAATCAATACAGTATGCCTAGGCTGACCAGCCGTACTCAATTTTAGAGTATTATACTCTTTTCTAATAAATATCTTCTTTCCTCTTACTTTTTATAAAAGAACTCTCAATATACTCTTTTTCGCACATCACTGAGGACCTTTTGCTGATCACTTGTATTTCTAGAGTGAGGACCTTTGCTACGGCTCTAGCTACGAAGCATACGCTATTTCTGTAAAAAAAAAAAGTCTGGTCAGCCTAAATATGTCGTTCTCTTGGCAGGCAAGAAACTGAGAGGCCCTGCGAGAAAATAAAGTGTTTTATTCCATGGTTAAAGCAGCATGCTTGAGATTCAACATCCTTATATTACCCTTAATTCTTCCGATGGCAGACGCAAAGGAATCGTACATATATAATTAGCTACCGTGTGTTAGTGATTTCGTAACACTGTGACGTCATTTTTCCTAAGGTTCTCGTGATTGGCTAACTTGGGAAACAGGGTGTTCCCAGTTTGACTTGATTGACAGATATTTTGCAGATTTATTCTCTAAGAATCTACGAATATAATTACATATAGAAATTTTTAGGATTTCGTAGGCATAAACAAGAAACTCTAGATACTCCTATATCATTTGACTGATATCAACAATATTTTGCAGATTTATTCTCTAAGAAACTGCGAATAAAATAACATATAGAAATGTCTAGGGTTTCGTAGGCATAAACAAGAAACTATATACACTGCTATATCCTTCGACCAATATGAATAATATTTTGCAGATTTATTTTCTTAGAATCTACAAATATAATTATTTACAGAAATGTCTAGGGTTTCATAGGCATAAACAAGAAACTCTAGACACTGCTATATCCTTTGACCAATATGAACAATATTTTGCAGATATATTCTCTAAGAATCTACAAATATAATTACATACATAAATGTCTAGGGTTTCGTAGGCATAAACAAGAGACTTAAAAAAAAAATAAAATAAAATAAAATCCTTTGATCGATGTGAAAAACATTTTGCAAATTTATTCCCTAAAAATCTGCGGATAAAACATCGTATAGAAATATCTAGAGTTTCGTAGGCATAAATAAGAAACTGTAGACACTTCTATATTCTTTGATCGATATGAAATATATTTTGCAGATTTATTATTTAAAAATATGCGGATAAAATAACCTATAGAAATGTATAGGGTTTCGTGGGCATAAACAATATAATTATATGTATAAATGTCTAGAGTTTCGTAGGCATAAACAAGAGACTCTAGATACTCCTGTTTCCTTTGACCGATATAAACAATATTTTGCAGATTTATTCTCTAAGAATCTACGAATATAATTACATACATAACTGCCTAGGGTTTCGTAGCCATAAACAAGATACTCTAGATACTCCTGTTTCCTTTGACCGATATGAACAATATTTTGCATATTTATTCTCTAAAAATCTACGAATATAATTACATAAATAAATATCTAGGGTTTCGTAGGCATAAACAAGAGACTGTAGCTACTCCTGTTTCCTTTGACCGATATGAAAAATATTTTGCAGATCTATTCTCTAAGAAACTGCGGATAAGATTTTATGTATAAATGTTTTAGGTTTCGTAGGCATAAACGAGAAACTCTAGAAAAGCCTATATCCTTTAACTGATATCAACAATATTTTGCAGATTTATTCTCTAAGTATCTAGGAATATAATTACATATAGAAATGTCTAGGGTTTCGTTGGCATAAATTAACGTCTCAAATTATTTTTAGTTTTAACAATATAAATGTAATGTACTAAGTAAAAATGAACCGTTTTCTCATCTTAAAAACTTAATGAATAAATAATCTAACTATATAATTAGCAAGTGTTTGTATGTAGTGTCGGTAACATTATGACGTCAAAGTTCTCGTGATTGGCTAACTGGAGACACCCTGTTTCTTGATTGGCTGACAGGTGACGCCCTCTCCCGTGATTAGCTAACTGGTGATATCCTGTCCCATGATTCGCAGACTGGTGACGAAAATAGGATACGTTAAAAAATAAAACCAAATACACATACAAACAATTGAAATTTTTATATTATAAATCCGTCATTGTTGACGGGTAATAACCTAGTAATCTCATAATTTTTATAAAAATTCTATTTGTTTTGCAGGTTATATATCATTAGAAGAATTTTCCGATGCCTGCAAGCTTCTAAGACAACATATGCCTAACCCAATAACCCAAGAGCAGTTAGTTGATATTTGTCGATTAATGGATATCAACAAAGATGGACTGGTCGATCTCAACGAATTCTTAGAGACATTCCGATTAGTGAACATGGACGAACAGCAAAAAGAAGCAAGAGATGATAATCAAATAATGGATGATGATAAATCTCCAACCAAGAATTCTCCTAGTAAATCGCCTAATCAAGTGTCTCCTACCAAAACTTAAGAAGAGATGAAGCGATTAATATTGAAGAAAATGACGACGCTTATCGATTGTGAATGAAGAATCAGAAGTGGGGCTTAAAAAGACTTTATATTTAACAGCTTTCTGCTGTGATACGGGAACAACTTCATTATGAATCTAGTCTAGATCTGTTTTCACAATGATATTAAGGCTAACGTCATATTAAATTAACAATTGTTCTTTGAACTTACGTGTTGTAATAGCCTTTACACAATATTTATTTTTATTATGGGGTATTTATATATCTGAAAAGGGTTTTAAAACAAACTATTTTTTCAATCAAATTACTTTTAAAGTTCTTTCTTAGTTTCGTTTATTAATCGTAAGTTTACATTTAGTAGTTTATTATTATCTAATTTAATTATCTTTGCAACTTGGTGATGGAATGAACTTTTGTATATTGACTATAATTTTGACTCACGAGTTAACTCGACGAAAGACGTCAATCGAATGTTTATTTTTCTTGATGACAGTAAATTTTACAGTTTGAAATATGACATGTTTAGTAAAATATGACATGTCTTCTCACCGTTAAATTTTTCTCGTCAAAACCTGAAACAAGCAGACAATATTCTTGAAATTATAATATGAATATTAGAGTTGAAAAGAGTTTATTTCAGTTATGAAGCATCACATAAAGTTCATTTCATCAATTTCAGTCATCTTAAACTTTAATCTCAGTTGAGACTAAAATTAAAATTGAGATATTAATTTTACTTTATATCCTATTATTGTTTTTCTGTACATTTAATTAAAATGTCATTGTGAATTTAGATTATAACACATTTTTTCTGCGAATGAACTGCAATTATTCTTCTTTCTTAAGTACTTAAGGTTAAAGTTTGTTTCACAAGATAACATCAAAAATTAGTTAAATCTCAATTAAACTGCTCAAAATATAATTGTGAAACATTCTTAACTATGTGTACAAAATTGTAACAATTACAAATATTTCAAATTTTTAAATATAATGTTATAAAAATTGTTGCTTATTAATGTTTATGATATATTTGAAATATCTCGTTTTGGAGACAGATACTTTGAAGTTAGATATAACGCATCCATATTGGTAAAGTAAATAAATTCTAGAGGAAAATTCTTATAAAAATATTAAATTAGCAAGAAAGGTTATTCAAACTTATATTTTTTATTACTACAAATACAAGAGTCTATAAGGATCGTAACGTCAATCATTATAGATTATGGTACTATAAATAATCGGGAAGATTATAGTCTAGACCAGAGTTTCCCAAACTGTGCTCCGCGGAGCACTTAGTGCTGCAGAAAACAAATTATATTTTTCCAAAATTAAATGACAAGATAAAGGACATCGCTTGCATGAATGAATGTGTTCAGCACCAGTACTACTATAAAAAAAATCCATCTGTAGAATACCACGTCATCACAGATCAATAAGTTTTACAGCCGGCACCGTCGCCAAGTATATAAAGTATAGCATTATTGAGAGAACCCATTAGAGAGAATGACAAAGACATACTCCATTTGTCCTGTATTTCAGTCTAATTCAAACGTAAGACTACAGAATTTTTAATATAACGCGAGATATTCTTAAAACTCTTCGACACGCTGGACAAACTATTAAAATTGTCCCACCAAAAGCGGGACAGTGTTCACCTTGAATATTCTGATCTTCAAATCTAAAAGTAAAGGGTGTTTTTTTTTAGAGGTATAGAACTTTAAATTGCAATAAAACAACGATGGATTATTCGACTGACATGAATTTTTTTTTATTCGAAAGATAATCTTGTGGCATTACATTTTAAATATGATTTCTGGCATATGACCGCCACGGCTGGCTCGGATGTAGTCCAATCTGGACGTCCAATTTTCGATGACTTTTTCCAACATTTGTGGCCGTATATCGACAATAACACGGCGAATGTTGTCTTCCAAATGGTCAAGCGTTTGTGGCTTATCCGCATAGACCAATGACTTTACATAGCCCCACAGAAAGTAGTCCAGCGGTGTTAAATCACAAGATCTTGGAGGCCAATTCACAGGTCCAAAACGTGAAATTAGGCGGTCACCAAACGTGTCTTTCAATAAATCGATTGTGGCACGAGCTGTGTGACATGTTGCGCCGTCTTGTTGGAACCACAGCTCCTGGACATCATGGCTGTTCAATTCAGGAATGAAAAAGTTAGTAATCATGGCTCTATACCGATCACCATTGACTGTAACGTTCTGGCCATCATCGTTTTTGAAGAAGTACGGACCAATGATTCCACCAGCCCATAAAGCGCACCAAACAGTCAGTTTTTCTGGATGTAACGGTGTTTTGACATACACTTGAGGATTAGCTTCACTCCAAATGCGGCAGTTTTGTTTGTTGACGTAGCCATTCAACCAGAAGTGCGCTTCATCGCTAAACAAAATTCGCTTATGAAAATCGGGAACAACGGCAATCTCGTTTTGGGCCCATTCGACGAATCTACGCCTTGCTTGATGATCGTTTGGCTTCAATTCTTGCACGAGTTGGATTTTGTAAGCACGCAAACCAAGATCCTTCCGCAAAATCTTCCATAAAGTGGATGGACACAGATCCAATTCCTGTGCTCGATGGCGGATGGACTCATTCGGGTCTTCCTCAATGCTACGCTCTACAGTACCAATAGCTTCTTCTGTACGCACCGTCTCTGGGGATGCGAGTTATCAATAAGAGTAAACGTGGTGCGAAAACGTTCCATGGTTAATCGAATTAACTGCTCTGATGGACGATTTTGTCGACGATAAAATGGACGTAGTGCGCGATACGTATTCCGCACAGAACCATTATTTTCGAAATAAAATTGCACTATTTGCAAGCGTTGTTCAGGCGTGAGTCTATTCATGATGAATTGCCAAACCAAACTGAGAATAAATCACTTGACAGCTGTTAAATCGGTCGCCATCTTGAACAGTAATGCCAACTTAAAGTTCTATACCTCTAAAAAAAACACCCGTTATAAGTAGCGATCCCAGTATTTGTAAATGATAATTTTTATCATTTTTTTTTTTTTTTTTTTTTCTATTGTCATACTTGTAAGTTTTGTCTGTCAACGTATTATATTATTATACAAATATCCTAACCTAATTTAGACTAACTTCAAAGTGTCTATTTTAGAAAATCAGAGATTATATGAAATTTGTTCCAACAAAATTTGTAGTGTAAACTCAAATTTCTTTAATGTTTAATTGTTAAAACTGCAATTTTTATAGTTGGAATAAATGTTCAAATTGGAGCTTACTGAATTTTTAATGTAAGTATTACATTTTTCAGATTTAAATATTATATATTAAGAAAAAACATGAAAATTGTTCAAATTAATGTATGGAATGATAGATTAGATTTGTATTGTAAGCAATACAAGTATATTGTGATAGGAAAAATTATAAAAATTATTTAGAATTATTTTCTGGAAATTCAAAATACTAAATTTAATATATTTACGGAAGACTTCATAACAAGAAATTGTGCTATAAATAAAAATACTTACGTGAACGCACGAGCGGGAAAATATCTGCAAATTTAAATAGAAATCTATATACATAAGAACAAAAGTCACTGACACATCAACGTCCAGCCCAAAACCCTAAACCTAGAAACATGAAATTCAAGAAATATATTTTTTCAATGACGTAAGCAACCACTAAAAAGAAAATTTTGAAAATTGGACCCTTAAGGGAGTGAAAAGAGATAAGTGTGGTTTCACGGATTTCTCAAAATCTGTTATGAGCGATAATATATCTTTTTTTTTTTGCTTGCGAAGGTCAACCACACAGGAGTTTGCCCTAATCAATCCCTAAATGGTTAAATCTACATTCGTGGTGAATTTTGTACCCTTCGTATCTCTTGTGTTTGTTGAGTTATAATATTATTTTTTAGCATATAGATGTCTTTCTCAAATCTGTTGTTTTGGCCATATTTTATAATTTCACCCCTAAAGCACAGTAGAATCAGTAGGCCGACTCGTGTCGGAAGGTTTGATATTGGCGTACCACATTTTCGTGACCTCGAGCTACCTCGACCTAACCAAAATTCTAAAGAATGATACAGACTATTACGCGTATGGATACGGACGAATAAGCTTTATATGACAACTAACAAAAGAATTTTGCATTTTATGAGTCTAAAATAAATTTAAAAAATATTATACAAAAACTATTGAAAGTAGTATAATAAAAAAGTAGGAAAATTACTTAAATATAAATTAATATTTAATATTTTTTAATTTATTCACTTCGCAAAACTGCGCGTCCTAACCAGGAGTCACACATGCGCATGAAAAATCTGGTACAGAAAAACGGTCGAGTGAAACTACTGTGTATACTGTGCCTAAAGGTGTAAATTGGTATTTTTTCTATTATATATAACGTCACCTGAACCTAGAAACATGAAATTCTGGGATTACATTCCTTCGTATTTCCTGCGTTTGTTGAGTTATAACATTCCTTTTTGGCGTATAGATGTCCCACCCCCTTCACTATGGAAACCAGTGGTTCATAAATTGGGAAAACACACCGAATAGAGCAAATAAGTAATATTTAACTCTTTGACATAAGGTTGAGGGATGGGGAGTCAGAATCGTGAGTTGTTTTTACACATGTCCATTTTATCTTTTTCTATATACCCTGTTTATTACGTTTAAGAGGAACTAAAAACGTATTTTGTTTTCTCAAGTTGTCCGGAGTTCTGCGACTATTATTTATGTTTCATGTTGGCAGCCAAAATCTAAATGTCAAAAGGAAAAGTGATATATTATGAAAAATAAAATATTTAGTAACTAATATATTCAAAAATTTGTATTAAAAATTGCTTTCCTCAGTTCTATTACACAGACAACAAGTGGTTTGTAGTGTATCCCTGGTTATAATCACTATTTTGAACTTTTAATCAAGCACTGTATAAATTTTAACTACTGGGGTACTATACGCTTTGGTTGCGCGACCAACTTGCGGTAACCAACGAATGTCCATATTAAAGAGAGATGATTCATTGGAACACATCAACGCCCGATCAGAACGGAAACCCAGCAAGACAAGACTATTACAACACATCTCTATGATAGAGATGAGAACTAGATTAATGCCGGGTTTACATTGGTAGAGTAAAAGAGCTAGTAACTAGCGCAAGTACTACGCGCTTTACTCTACTATCTTATTTTCAGGATAGTAGGTGTTCATACGCAATTGACATACATATCTTATTTTCTGGATAGTAAGTGTCAAAACACATTTGACATCTTTACTGTGATTTTGTAGTGAAATTATCTTTTTGCAAAAAATAGTTTATGAATGTGGATATACATCGTTGCCGGCGTGATGCCATTAAAGAAGTGGTATTTTGAATTACATCATTTCTTGTGGAGGAAATAATTGATTGTCTTATTGAAGTATTCGGTACAGAATATAAGCCTAAACAAAATGGGTTAAAAAATGGATTGATAGAAGAGCTATCCATGGCGCATCAGTCCTTCTATTTCATGAATTAGCCGTGGAAGATCAAAAAGAGTACAGACTGTGTTTTAGAATGACACCAGATGATTTTAATAGGCTATTAAATTTAGTTAGTCCATTAATACAACGAACTGATACACTAATAAGAGATGCGATTCCAGCAAAAATAAAATTGGAATTAACGCTTTATTTCCTATCAACAGGAATTATTGTAGTCTACAACAGTGTTTCTCAACAGGTGGTACGCGGACCACCAGTGGTCCCCAGAAAAATTTTAGTGGTCCGCGAAAGTTTTTATATGTGTTTTTTGCAGTTTTATTTTTAATTTATTTTGCACATTTTTTATGTAAATAGTTTATATTTTGTTTATTTTCTGTAAACTTTCTGTGATTTTCTACAAATAAAATAAATGTGTTTAGTAGCACATTAAATATATTTGTTTTCATGCAAAAAATAAACCAACAATTATTATTAGTAGTCCGCGTTAGAAAATTATATATTATTCTGGTCCACGGTGCGTTTTTTGTCGAGAAACACTGGTCTACAACATCTTTTTCGTGTATCAAAGGCAGTTATTTCACAGATGATTTCAAAAATCCTCAATTAATAAATCAATGTTACGCAATTTATGTAAATAAATTGTAACTTACCTACCTGATATGGGTTTTTTTCTATTTGTTATGACAGGTTACCGCTTGCCGCCAATTTGAAATGAATCAATTTTGCGTAGTGGGGGAAAAGACAGTAGCTAGTAAATACGTCGACGAGCTAGCTGCTATCCTAGCCTAACTACCGGCAGTTAGTACTCTACTAGTCACAATGTCAACTGTTTATACAGGGATAGTGACTAGTTTCTAGTTACTTGCGCTAGTTACTAGCTCTTTTACTCTACCAATGTAAACCCGGCATGAGACTCTATCTAGTTTATTTCAAACACAACTACTTTACCATACAAACCAATACTTTTTGTCTTGATGTTTTTTATTGAATTTGTTTATGAAGTCTTCTCTTAAAAATATCTATTCTTAAAATTTATCTAATAATTTATTAAAATGTATCGTTTCAGATAAATTTATAATTATTTTTGTAATGAAAAATATATTTTCTGTCTAATTCTATTCTAGTCCAGAAGTATTTTATTAATATTATGTACATCTGTTAGAAGACAGATTATTATAATAAATAATATTTATTTATTTAAAAATATTTATTGAAAGTTGTACATATTGTTGTAAGGAATGTGTTTTGATATAAACATATCGAAGTAGAGAATTTGAAAAATATACTGACACATTTTTCATTGTAACATCTAATCTAGATCAAATCTTCGATGCAAAAATATTTAAAATTATAATTTACCCTTAAATTTTGGATAATCAACATTTTAATACGAAATAAGCAGATTAATGTATGTTTTATAACGCTGAAATATCTCATGTTGGATAATTGGTAACCTAAAAAATTGTTGTGTGCAAATTTTCACACATTTCAGGATTTCGTAGGTTCAGTGGTGTGTTAGCAAATAGTAGACATGACGATTGTTACACAGGTACACGGTTGACGATTGCTACCCGACCTGTTCATTTACCCCGGTTGTCATTTTACCCGGTTCTGATTTTGACTACCCGTTATTTACTCATTACTTATTAACGGTTAGCGGATAATTATCGGGTAATTATGAGGTATTTTGAATATTTCTGTTTATCTATGAGCAATTTGTTGTAACAAATTTTCTCATCCTTTCTCATGATTCGAAAAATGAAAATATGGAAGCGGTTAGCAGGTACACTGCAAATCTCAAGTGAGTACTAGTACTCATTTAAAGTGCGTACATTGCTTGTCCTCGTTTTTACTCACGTACAAGTGAGTACTTTTGTACGCACTTTAAATGAGTACTAGTACTCACTTAAAGTGAGTACTAGTACGCGTTTTAAATGGGTAGTGGAAAGAAAGAGAGGGTAGTAATACGCACTTATAGTGCGTACATAGGTATAAAACTCTTTTCTTGAGTGACGTCACAATAAAGCTTTAAAATTCAGGAAAAGTAAAAATGTTGATTGAACATCAGAAAAATAGTTTTTAAATTATTATAATCAATAATTTATACACTTTTTTTGCCAATTTTCAATGCAATCCTTTTCCAGAATTTATGAAGCTTCATATTTTTCTGTAAATAATAAAATGCGATTATTATTATTTCTTGAATATATTTATTTAAAAAAATTTCAAACCTTTCAGATATTACAACTAAAATAATCATAATGATTAAGTATAAGTATGAACTTAGTTATCATCTAAAATTCAATAAATTATTCTAAACAATTTCTACGAATAATAGAAGATAAAAATTATGATTTTCTCCTTAGTTACATTTTGAAACGTATTATTTTAGTATCTAAAATATAATGTAATTGTCTCGGTAATTATGTCGTATAATAGAATCAATGTTAAATCTTTAAACATATCTAGAAGGTACCTGAATTAATCTGAGCGCATTTATTCCTAAAATAATGCAATCATCACATGTGCTATTCTTATATCGCATTTAAATTAAAACTGCATATTTGTATAACTAACTTTGAGGCTTCCGAACCTTCTTAAACAAAAACTAAGCAAAAATAAATTCTGGCTTCAGCAGCCTCTCAATGCTACATTTCACTTTATTATTATTATTTTTCACTTTTACTTAACTTTAAATTCACTTATTAATCAGCAGATACTTTGGCACTTTTTTTTTAAATTTTTAATTGTCTAATAAACGTTAATATTGTACAATTATTTGGTTGTTTAGTTTTAAAGAGCTTATATGACAGGAAATTGAATATGTTAGGTAAAGTTAGAAATTCATCGCAAGTATATTGAAAGTACGCATTTAAAATGAGTATTAGTACTCACATATAACGCGTAGTTTCAGTTCCGCTTTAGAAGTGAGTACTTGTACTCGTTTTACGTGAGTATTTTGAAGTACTCATTTATAACGAGTACTAGTACTCACATCAAGTGCGTACACTTATCTCCTTCTTCAAAGTGAGTTCAAGTACGCACTTTAAATGAGTAATATAAAAATTACTCATTTAAAAGGAGTACTATTACTCACTAAGATTTGCAGTGTAGCCCTTTGGCCTTCTTCCATCTTTAATTAACGAGTATTGGGTAATTTACGGGTTGTGAGAAATTAACGGGTAGACGGTAAATTGTATTTTATGTAATTTTTAATAATGAGTATGTTTATCAACTAGCTTGGAAAATACATGAAAATTTAACAAATAGTTCGCGCTAGTCTTTTCCAACACACCACTGCCTATACGACTGATCCTTTCACACTAGATGCGTTCACTAGTAAAAAATCTCAGACAACCAGTAGTACGACACAGGAGCTTATCATTCGTTCTTAATTATAAACATTCAATTAGGATTGCAATTCTAATTGCAATAGAAATAAATGAACTAGGAGTTATAATATATATTTTTTTAATAATTAATCAGTGATGGGCGTTTAAACGTAAACTTTAATTGTTTACGTTTACCTGTAAACTTATGTAAACAATTGGTAAACTTGTCAACAATGTAAACAATGTAAACTTTTTAAACTGTCAAATAATGAGGTTAGTTTTAGTTATTTAATACGAATAATATAGGGTTAATGAACAAGTATATTCAGTTCAAAACAATAAATTAATTTAAAAAATGGTTGGAAGAAACCGAAGGAATAGTTCTGAAGAACTAGGTTTTGTTTTAATTAAAGAAAATTGAAGAAAATATAGGGCGTTATGCAAAATTTGCAATGAATCTTTTCGTTATTAAAAAATATAGGCTGATTTTCTTAAAGGGGAAATTTAATGTATTTTGTTATTAAAAAAAATAGATTGAATTTTTTAAAGAAACAAGTTTTTTATTTTTCATATTCATATTTACTAATTTGTATGTAACACCTGTATAATGATACTTTTTCATTTAAAATCGTTTCATTAAAATTTTATTATTTATAAAAATGTATTGAAAATGAGGTTCTGTAATTCAAAACAAGTGCGCATGTCCAAATCATTGTTTACAATGTTTACATTGTTTACAAGAGTTTTTGTGTTTACTTTACATCATTGTTTACGCGTCAACAATGAAGTAACTTACATCATGTAACTTACGCGCCCATCACTGTAATTAATATGAGTGATTTTAAAATTAATTTTAATTTTATGTAATTTAGTTTTTAATACTAAGTTTATCAACCGGCCAATAACCGACTCGCAACCAGTGATGGGCGTTTACACGTAAACTTTAATTGTTTACGTTTACGTGTAAACTTATGTAAACAATTGGTAAACTTTGTAAACTGTCAAATAATGAGGTTAGTTTTAGTTATTTAATACGAATAATAGAGAGTTAATGAACATGTATATTTAGTTCAAAAAAATAAATTTATTAAAAAAATGTTGGGAAGAAACCGAAGGAATAGTTCTGAAGAACTAGGTTTTGTTTTAATTAAAGAAAATATAGGGCGTTATGCAAAATTTATAATGAACCTTTTCGTTATTAAAAAATATAGGCTGATTTTCTTAAAGGTGAAATTTAATGTATTTTTTTATTAAAAAAATTAGACTGAATTTTTTTAAAGAAAAAAGTTTTTTCTTTTTCATATTCATATTTACTAATTTGTATGTATCACCTGTATAATGATGCAAATTCGATTTTTATTAATATGTATATTGCCTTATCCTAATTTTATATACTTACTTTTTCATTTAAAATCGTTTCATTAAAATTTTATTATTTATAAAAATGTATTGAAAATGAGGTTCTGTAATTCAAAACAAGTGCGCATGTCTAAATCATTGTTTACAATGTTTACATTGTTTACAAGAGTTTTTGTGTTTACTTTACATTTGTTTACGCGTCAACAATGAGGTAACTTACATCATGTAACTTACGCGCCCATCACTGCTCGCAACATTCAATAAAATTTAAAACTGAATTTATTGCGAGTTGGCTCCAGCACATCAGTGCGTAGGAATCTAGTAAGTGAAGAAGAACCACAAATGGCTCCATTATTAAATACTTTAAAATAAATTTCTTTTGAAAATTGAATATGATCAAAAATTTCGTTTGTACCCTTTCGGTTTACATCAATGCCCATTTTTCGTTTTTCTTCCAGATATTTCAACCAACTTTACTAGGTAATAAATTAGCGCATAACTTCTTCTTTTTCAGCCTACAAACGTGCCGCAATAATCTCATTGAGCCGTAATTATCACTACCGTACTACTAATATATATTGGGCACGTGCCTTCCACTCCGAAGAGTGAAGTTTAGGTCTACAACCTCCACGATGACTTAACCCGGAGTGGAAACGGTGATTAATTTATGATGTGATGTTTCTTTTTTTTTTAATTTAATGAGAATGAAGATGTGGTGGATTCGAACCCAAGACTTTAAGCATAAGAAGCAGGGTTGCTACCTCTACGCTGTCGAGTCGTTTGCACATAACACTTTTAGGAAATATTATTGAAAAAAGAAAAACAAATCAAAATGCCTTTTTTAATTATTTTTCATTCCTTAATCTACAATTCAAGAGATTTCATAGAGAGCGATCATTAAATCTTGAGCGTTACATAATGGCAAACAATGGGATTTAAAATATCAAAACTGTATTCTAATTCACAGCTGAAAATACCAATTTAAGAAAGAACCAAACAGATTACTTCGTTAGTCCGAACTCACTTGAGGAACTACGAAATTCTGTTGCTAACTTAATATCTGTTATCAACTCATTGGCGGGTAGAGAAAAACTCTGTTCATTTAATAATTAATTCGTATAAGGTAATAAAAATAGAATGTATGCCTATGTGTACATGTCCTTGGAAATAAGTTTGATAACTAAATGTTTCTGTCATGTATTGCATAACGTTCAAGACTTAATGATCGCATTGTAAAATACCTCACCGGGTTCAAAATGGAAAATTTCATAAACCGGAACGCCAGTTTACTAAATTATTTTGCAACTAAACAATACAACAACATTTTGTCAATATGTCAATAATTTCATGAAGGGACACTGTTTCGGTTTGATTCGGTACATTTCGAGCCCTGATACCTCATAATAAATTATATAAACATTTATTACTTTTATGATAATCAAAAATTCCAGTTGTACTATTTTGGTTCACATCGTTGTGCATTACTCTGATTTCAGATTTTGAGACATATTTTTCTTAAAAATTGCATCAATTTTTTTTTTTTTATTATTCATTAATCTACTTAAGAGCTTTCATTTAACATCCTACAATAATTTTTTTCAACGATCTTAAAGGTGGTATTAAATAAAAAGATCAAAGACTCTTATTCTATTATTCCAATTCATTTCAATGATTATTACTATGATTTTTTTAAAGGATTTTCCATGACTTGAGTTTAGCGACAAGTGTAGACAGGTCATTATACAGTCAACACCATGTCATCCAGATCCCATCATATGACTTTGTCGCTAAAGACGCGTCACTGCGCAATACCGTGACTTGCTGTTAAACCAATCGCTCTTTTTTTTTAATCAAAACATTTCTGATCAGACAAATTCAAGAAAATATGAACCAATTTACCATTTCAGATATAAATTTTAAAAGTTAAAATGTGGCAGTATATTTTATGTAAATAATATAACATTTTCTAATTCAATTTTTCAATTACTATAAGTATTAAATATAATATATAAAATGTATATATCAGCATGAACCAAATATCGAAAGGTTATTCCTTTCCTGACGAAACCAAGCTCAATATTTTACAAGATAGTAAATTATTGAATTTAAAAGAATCCTTCCACTTATACAGGAATTAAATAAAATGGAAGAACTAAATTTTTCAACAAAATATTATTAAGATATGACCATTAACGCTTCAAATGTTATTTGTATTGGTGTATTATGCCTGTATTTAAACACAAGTATTTCAAATTTATCGAAAAATACTGTGTTCAATATAAATAAAATTATTATTCTGATTCTATATTGTGTGAATTATTATTTATTATACTGTTTCCCTCTAACGTTTCCCTTATATCGTGCTGCCATCTGACAACGGTTTCCTTTGAATTTTTTTTTGCTTAATTTTTTTTCGATATAAAATACTGTGTTCAATATAAATAAAATTATTATTCTGATTCTATATTGTGTGAATTATTATTTATTATACTGTTTCCCTCTAACGTTTCCCTTATATCGTGCTGCCATCTGACAACGGTTTCCTTTGAATTTTTTTTTGCTTAATTTTTTTTCGATATAAAATACATGTTATATATCACTTTTGTTATCTTAATTTTAAGATTTTTTCAATTTTGAAGTAAAAAATACATATCTTTGATCAGTGGCGTAGAGAGCATAATTGGCGCCCCCCGAAAAACATATAGTATTCGCGACTGAAACTAACGTTGGCGGCGCTGCATACAACAGCTGATGGCGGACGAAAAGCGTATATGTCAGAAGTTTTTTCTTAATATTTATCTGTTCAAACAATATTTCGGCAAAAAAGCACTGTATTTAAGTCACTATATTTTAAAATACTTCTTAATTCACATAAACTGCAGCACAATACGCTACAAATATTATCCAAATATACGCTTCTGTTTAATTTAGCCACTCACCACCAGATGTCTCACTGTTATTTACAGTCGCGAATTATAATATATAGAATAACGTCGTCTAAGAAGCTCATTTTTATATTGAGATATTCACCGGAGGTGAAGAAAATTTATAAATTTACCAGACTTTTATTATTTAATATACTACAAAAGACCTAGAACAGGGGTCGGCAACCTGCGGCTCTTTTAGAAAATTTTGTGGCTCTTTGAAAATTGGCTTTTATTTTAATATAATCTATTTTTTAACTTTCTGCCTGTACTATACAGGTTTTGTATTTTTTAGAATGTTTTACGGTGCTATTCCCCGAGCTTCTGCATATTCCCTTTTAGAAGAAGTTATTTGTTTCGAAAAAAAGTTATCTGTATTTGTGAATGATTTACATGCAAAAACATTTTTATATTTTATTAATTTACAAAAACATGTTATTACTGCATTTTTTTTTTTTTGCACAAACTATTGTTCACATGCAAGAAGTTTTTCGAGATAGATTTAAGGAGTTTAGAAAATATAAAGGTACACTAGCTTTTTTGACAAAACCAATTGAAGTAGATATGTAGCAATTACACTCATCACCTTCAATTAGTGGATTTGAAATCCAAAGGTTTATGGAATTGCATATTCTTAAAACTTAATTCTGAACTGGAAAATTTAGAAAGAAAAAAGTGAATTTTATCTTCCCAGCATAAGTGGACCGAAATTCGCAATCTTCAAAATGTAGATAAAGTTCTTTTCGAAGCTTGGAACCGTCTTCCAGAATCGTTCAATCTTTTAAAAAATTATGCTTTTGGGCTAGTGACAATTTTCGGATCCACATATTACTGTAAGCAAATCTTTTCACATATGAAATTAATAAAGAGTCAGTTAAGAAGTAATCTTACTGACCTGAAACTAGAGTGCTGCCTTAAGTTAAAGATTACTGAATATTCACCAAATATTGAAGTCTTATAGAACAATATACAGGAGCAATCGTCCCATTAAAAAAATTATAATATTGTAATATACTGGCAACTACAATAGGTATCACAAACTAAATGTATAAGTAAATATTAATTTATTGTAATACTTGATTATTTTAAAACAAATAAACAATTTTTACGTTTTTTTCTTAAATATAGCATATAGTTTTTAGCGGCTTTTCCATGTTATTGTTTTTTTTTTTCAATATAGATTTGGCTCTTTGTCACTGAAAGGTTGCCGACCCCTGACCTAGAACGCTGTTATTTTCTACCCAAGCCATGTAATTAAGGTCGTACCGACCAATTTAGAATATTTTGTTATTTTTGCCCCCCCCCCCCCCCCAAGCTGAAATCCTGCCTACGTCCCTGTGTTTGTGTATGCACAACAATTGTTTAAACCCCTTCAATGTGTGCAGTATCTTCGGGGACCACTTTAGACAGGTTTTACTATTTATCGTTCAACTATACAACAAATGTGTTCTTTAAAAACGTATATTTGAAATATTTAGGGGTAGGGGTGCTCAAACCCGCAAGTCGACTCGCGAATGTTTGACTTGATATATTGACGACTTGAAATATTGACTTGGTATTTTATTCAGCCTTGAGGCAGACTACCCGCGAAATAGATTCGTTATTATAATTGCCTATATTACCAACAATATCATATAATAATAATGTATTTTTATTATTAATGTTGAAATATAAATTAGTTATTTATTTTTTTATTTTTGTATGGTTACTTGTATGAAAATAACCAACTTATTTTAAATTATTATTTAAATATAGAGAGGGGCATCTCGGCATCTTTAAAAGCAGCAATATCTCCCTTTAACTTTGTCACTTCATCGTGAGCTACTGATAAAAAGGCATTCCGTGAAACTATTATGTTATACATCTATTATTAATTTGATTTAACGGAGCTAATTATAATTAAATACATTTTGCGACAAGAGTCTGGAACCAAATATATATTAATGGGGTACACCTTGACAGTAATGCAGGCAGAAATTTACTAAAGGAGTCCAACTAAAAGAAAAAAGGTGGGTTCTGCTAAATTAAAGGGAAAAATCTTACATTGTTACTAAAAAGACGATAAATTCGGATTCTACGGATTAAATTTATACTTGGTCGATGGTTTTTGTTTACTTTTATATATAAACAAATTTCAATTATTAAAAATTGATATTACTAGCAAGGGGTGGGGACATGATTGCGTCTCTGTACCTAAATAAATTTCAAAAAAAAATATTCTCCTGTGGGAGGGTCGTCGCAATTTGTTATTTTCAAAATCGATACCTGATATTATTTTAAAACAATTAATTTATTGGTTTAAATGCGTCATTATAACCTCAGTTTTTGTTAAATTGATTAATATAAAATTTATTTGTATTCAAGTTTAATATTTATACATCTTTTAAATAATTTCTATTCTCGATAGTGGCAAACATGGGGTAAGTAAATTTCTAGACGCTTGGCATTGCGAATGTTGATATGTTGGCCATCCGCCATGCATTTCGAAAGCAGTGAAATGGCACGACGCACGGTGTACAGACTTGGGCCACTTGGTGGCAGCACCACGAAGTAGTTATAAATCTATTTTTTTGTCATAATTGGCAGAAAACAAACTACAGCTGAAGTTAGTATTATTGTTTATTTATTTATACATAAAATAGAGCGGTAGTGCTGTTTTAATATTATTGATATGTTCATGATAATGGGTAGGTAAACTAAAGTGCGCTTTCATTTTTATCTCAACACTATCAAAATTTTTCGTGTTGTTGAATTACATTGTCAAAATAACAAAAAATATAACACACACGCAATGCTGTCATTTATATTTTGGTTTAAGATGTTTAAAATGTTAAATTTTTATTACAAAAGAATACTATATGAGTAAGAAACGTCACAACTTGAATATTGAGGTTATTTTACTATTCGTTACTTATAGATTAACTTCTACATCAATGATATTATTGAATGTTGGTGATTTTGGGGGATATTCGATCGAAAGCGATTCGTGGGATACAGTTTTCGTCAGTGATTTATCGAAGACGTTCAGAACAGAGAGGGAGCTTCAGAGTGTACCTATCAATGTTAATTTAATTGGTAGTTTGCGAGAAGCACAGGTCAGCACGGAGAGCCCTTCCGACATGCCATCTGCCACTGTGAGTGGCAGTCACATACCCAGTAACGAAGAGTGTGGGATACGTGACGTTTGGGCACATAACCTAGAGGAGGAGTTTCGAACTATCAGACAAGTAATTATAATTTCTTTATTCCTACTTAATCTAGTGTCGTAGACAAGAAGTTTATCGTAGTCTTGTTGCAGATTAAAACTGATGCGAAATGATATTTTCGATTTAATTATTCTATATATAGAGTTGGTTTCAATCCTTTTTATGCCCGTCATCTTACTTTTGCAAAATGTTTTTAAAATGTGTACAGGCATATCTTGCTTTGTTATAATTTCTATCTTATGCTTTGTTTCCTACGATAGTTTTATATTGCGACTCTGTTTTAGTATTTGACAGATATCTTGCTGATAAAATGGTTTTATAGGCTTACTTTAAGAATACAATTTGATGCTATGTGATTATTATTTATTTTATATATATATAGTTTATTTACGGCTATTATGCACATATGAGATGATCGCAGTACAGTATAATATATAACAACATTCAAATTCACTTTACTTTAAAATTTATTTAAAAGCAGCGATCTGGAACCTAACATGTCAAAATAGTAAGGTATGCCTGTATCAGAAACGCCTTTTAATTAAGTCATATTTTTTTCGGTAGTAAATTTTTTATTTGTTAATATTTTAGAGTAGTGCGTAATTTTACATTTTTACCTGGGCAAGTAAAATGGCTCAACATGGTCTTGATTGTACAACACCTTTTAATAATCCTCATTATGATCACTACGATAGCAATTTAAATTTTTCGTTATGAAGAACAGATATTATGTAGAATAATTTTATTATTCTTTATTTCATGAATTCATTATTCCGATTGATCATAACCTAAAAATTACAAAGCAATAAGAAAAATTGCACTATTTATGTACAATCAATGAGAGCCGATGTGACTTCGCAGTAATAAGATTGACACAGTTAAGACCAGGTTCCATTCCCGTTGACTTCACTTCAAAATTTTCATTTTCAAATACTATGTACATCAGCTCAGAGGTCAAATTAAAAATTGATATAAAGTGAATTTTCACATTTCAGAGTATCGCTGCTGTTTATAAAGTGAAGAATGTTGTCTGTTGACAGTATTTTTTGTCATAATTGTCAAAATCAAAATCATTTTGGTCCGTTAATTAGTTCTTAGTACTTAAATTAAGCTTTCTTTTTAACCACTATATTAAAATTTAAAAAATGTTTTGAAAGGAACAAAACATTCAGTATCTTTCAATTACAATGTGATTCTGAGCATACTATTCCGGTTCACGTCAATGTACATTTCCAGATTTTTAAACCACTCCTTCTAGAAAATAGTGAGTTTTTTTATATTATTCCATTATTATTTATTGTTATTTATATATTTTTTAATTCACTGTGGGGTATAAAATGAATAGTCTTGAACATTAACCATGAAAAACATTTTTATAATTATTTTTATTTTACATGATTTTGATAAAGATGTACAAAAAATCTTCTCCCTCCCTATATCTCATCTTAACGCACAGAGGTCGCTATAAAAATCTGAAATAGTTCTATATAATGAATTAACTCTTCAATGTAAATATGATACGAGTCCCATTATATTATATAGGAAAGACAATACAAAATATCTAGGTGTAACTATCGATTGTGTAACTGTGTCACATGAGATGGAACAACTATATAAACAATCTATGTAAAAATCTAAGGAAAACTATTTATATTTTTAGGAGGCTACGTAACATATTATCACCTGATAAACTTAAATGTTTCTACCAGAGCCGCAGTAAGGAAAACTTGCGCTAGGGGCAAAACTGTGTTTTCCTTAGCCGTTTCCTTAGTGCGCTAGGGGCCGTCGCCCCCTCCGCCGCCCCTTTACTGCGGCTCTGGTTTCTACTATGGGTTGGACCAATCTCTACTACAGTATGCTATAATAAGTTGGGGAGGTACGACAAACAATTACCTAGATAATATATTCAGATTACAAAAAATTATAATCAAAGCTATGTACAGCAAACCGATAAGATTATCTACGGAAAATATTTTTCATATATCTAAATTATATAGTTTAAACCAGCTTTATGTTATGGCAATAACAAACCGTATTTTACAAATGAAAACAAAAATAAATTTCGTAGAACATAATTATACAACTCGATCCAGACTCCAAAATATTGCAATACCCAAAATTATTCACACAGATAAAATGAAGCACTACTATACTAGCGTCGACGAATCAACGCACTTACGTCACACGATGTAAAATTGCATTGTTACGGACAATGAAGTCGTTTGTTACGTCGGGTGACGTAAGTGCGTTGATTCGCCTTCGCTAGTATACCATGCACATATAATTTATAATCTATTTACTGCATTCAGACATGAAAATAACTTAATTTTGACAAATTCTAACCGCAATTTGCTAATTAAAAAATTGACGTGGTGTGAATTTTCACACATTTCAGGGTTTCGCAGGTATTTAGTAACTAAATGATGATTATTTGGGATGCCAAAACAAATTTTATGTCAAAATATTTTTTTATGAATTTTAATTCGAATGCCTAATACCATTATTTCAGCTTCTAAATATGTGCAGTATTTTTTTTTTTTTTTTTATATAGCAAGGTTCATTAAGATTTTGAAAATTGCGCCTATGGTTTCCATTGTCCATTTCCAAGTCCCGCCCTCTGATTTCGTATACATTCAAACATAGAATTAAATGTATGTAATAGAACACTTCCCACTGGTTATTAAATTTACGCTTTTAAAAATTAAATGCAACATTTACCAAAATATAACTAGAATTTTGACAAAATAATTTAAACAAAATAAAAATGCTAAAAAAAACAGAAAAATTAAAATTGACAGGATTCGAACTCTAGTTTGCAAATCACAAATGAACGACTAAACGCACAACGCTACGAATGCCTACTTAGGTACTGTGTTACATAGCGTATTAAATATTTAACATATTTTAGTTAAAAAGACAAAAAATGCGTTATTTTCTGAAAACATAATCTGATCAAAAATTCCTGTTTTACTATTCCGGTTCACACAAATGTACATTAAATCAGATTTTTGTCAGATTTTTAGTTTAAACCATCTGGGCTACAGGGTTTACAATTACAAAATAGCGTCAAAATAATTTATTTTTGCAAAAATAAAATTTTGATCGTTAATCCACGTACTAAGGGCTTTCATTTGATACCCTACTCAGAATTTTAAAAAAATATTTTTTTTTTTTCGTTGAGCAACATTAGAATCTTATATCTTATATATGCATCCTATACTCGTTTATTAATAATTATCAGCCACACGCTGAATTACTCATTCATTGTGGCTGTCATTCTTTTGTAGGAAAACATATTCATATTTATTATAATTTATAATAATTAATATTGCAATTTTCAATGTATACTGTTCATTTCGCTGTATATTATATAAAATGTGTAAGATATTTATATATATATCTATACTTTTTTTTTCTTTTTGTATATTTTATAGTTATAATAAATATATTATTATTATTAATGCACATTATATGAATCGGAATAAAAGTCAAATAAAAACTGCTAAATGTTAGATTAAAATACAAAGAGCAATTTAAAAGAAAAATAAAGAAGATTTTATCCAAAGATTTAAAAAAAGTCTCATTCGAAAATGTAACACTGAAGGGTTGGTTTAAAATTTCAGAGTAATGCATATTGATTGCACCGATTGATTGCAGTGTAATTTTACAAACTAAATTTTTGATCGTATTATTTTTACGAAAGAAAACTTTTTGTATTTTTGAAAAAATATATACTTATATTTTCAAATTTCATGCGAGGTATTAAATGAAAGGCTTTTAATTTTTAAATTAACAGACGTAAGTTAATTAAAATAAAAGTTTTTGTCACGATTACATGAAAATTACTTATAGTTATTGCACTTAGTTGCCTATTTTTGCCGCCGTCTTGAATTTGCCACGGTTCTCAGTATAGGTGCTTTGAGTAAAAATGATTTTCGTACAGAACACGTGTACCAAGTAGCATTCCAAAATCATCAAGTATAATAGTTTTCAATGAAGGTTCTGAACTCTAAACAATCATGTTGAAGAAAATGTTGGCAAATTATTTGAATATTTCTGCACAAAATTATAAAAGTTATTTGAAACCCACAAATATATTTAAAATATTTCAAAATATAGTCATGCAGATTATATTCATGTTACATCTTCGGTATTTGAAAAATCAATCCAATATAAAACGAACATAATTTGCGTTTTTAATAACTTTGATTATTACAACCGCGTTTTGCAGTAATAAATTAAACGCCTCGTCAAATACAGCCGCGTTTTGCAGTAAAACGCCAGGTAGCGAAGCAAACCTATTAAAATAAAATTTTAACATACCGTCATATTTTAACGTGAAATACTGTTTACTGCTTAGGGCTGATAGACATAGAATAGTGTTAGTGTTATTATGGCGGCGCCACTGAATATAATGTAATACATTTTTTGAAAGGTGGTTTCTTGGTGAAACCACTAGGAACAAAAGGATTTAATGAACCTTTGAGGACACCTAAAACATCTGTTATTTCGACCACAAGCTTGATTTTATATATTTATGACCCAGTTTTTACTTTTATTTTAAGAACCTGTTATTATTTCAATAATTATTTGAATATTTGTTATTTTGCAGGTTGTTCAAAAATATAATTATGTTGCGATGGACACGGAGTTTCCTGGCGTTGTGGCGAGACCGATAGGTGAATTCCGAAGTACCGCAGATTACCAATATCAAATGTTAAGGTGTAATGTTGATTTACTGAGAATTATACAGCTGGGTTTCACATTTTTGGATGAAAGTGGGAAAACGCCAGGGGGCTCTTATACAACATGGCAATTTAATTTTAAATTCAATCTTTCGTAAGTATACATTTTACTGTTTATTTTATTCTTTTAGTTGTGTGTATATTATTACCAATTAAGAGGATCCTGCACAGTTTACATAAATAAATTAATGTATTTGTAAATAATTAATGAAGAGTAACGAATAATAAAAAATAATAATTGTGAGGGCTCTTTTTAGGGTTTTGTAGGTATGACCAAAAAACCCTTATACCGTCATTTTGTCGTCTGTCTGTTTGTCTGTCTGTTCGGTAACAATTGTAGCCAAACGGCTAAACCTAGAGAGTTGAAATTTGGCATGCTTATACAACTCTTTGACCCGCACATAGGAAAAATACTAAAACATCTAAAAAACATATCCCCCTAAAAATATAAACAAATATGTGCTCATCGAAAAAAAAATATTTTTTTATAATTCTGAGTAGGGTAAAAAATGAAAGCCCTTGGTACGTGGATTAACGATCAAATTTTTATTTTTGCAAAATAAATTATTTTGAAGCGATTTTTGCCAAAATTGTGCAAAAAATTTGTGGTCCCACACCCTGTAGCCCAGATGGTTTAAACTAAAAATCTGAAAAAATTCTAAGTAATGTACATTGGTGTGAACCGAAATAGTATAACAGGAATTTTTGATCAGATTACGTTTTTGGAAAAAAACGCATTTTTTGTGATTTTTGGCTAATAATGTACACAAGTTATAGCTTTGTAACACGCTACAATGGAACGTGTATGCTGGTGTAGTGGTTTTGCGCTGGCGTTTCACCCAAGTAACTCGATCCGAAAGGGATCGAACCCTGCCAGAAGAGACAATATTATTTTTTGTTTTTTTTTTTTAATTTTTATATTGTTTAAATTATTTTTTCAAAATTCTAGTTATATTTTGGCAAATGTTGCATTTAATTTTTAAAAGCGTAAATTTAATAACCAGTGGAAATTGTTTACATTATAATTTAATTCTGTTTCAATGTACACTAAATCAGAAAGGCGGAACTTATAACAACCAATGGAAGCCATAGGCGCAATTTTTAAAATTCTTGAACCTTGCTATATAAAAAAAAAATACTGCACATATTTAGAACCCTAAATAATGGTATTAGGCGTTCGAATTAAAATTAACAAAAAAAATATTTTAAAATAAAATTTGTTTCGGCATCCCAAATAATCATCATTCACTTACTAAATACCTGCAAAACCCTGAAATGTGTGAAAATTCACACTTCACATCAATTTTTTAATATGACTGAAAAGTTACGGTTAGCTAATTGAAATATAAATATTTCATTGTACATAGTTTGTTTCCAAGACTCGCGAGCGGATCAAGCCGGAAAACCCCTTAAAGTACGCCAGCTGGTTGCCATGATTCTTTATCATTTAGGAATAAGAATGTGTAGAATTAAGATCTGCATTTTACTTAACCTACGTTTAATGATGATCTGCATTTTACTTAACCTACGTTTAATGATAGTTAAAAGTTAAATTTAAAATATATGATTACACCAAACTGACAATTAAGGACCTCTGCAATTAATCCCATGAGAGAAACAAAAATCTGACAAATACCTTAATACCTCACACTCTCACACTCATGAGCTCTAAAATTCAAGTGAAGAAGTGAACACTTTTTTTTCAGTCTTGGGGGGGGGGCACAAACTCGTAAGCCCCGCCTCTAGGGTGCGCGCCTGATTCTAATGATATTAAATATTTAAGGGGTTGATACTGAATGTAACAAATCAACTAACAAAATAATGTTTTAATTTTTGAGTTTATTTTAATTTTAAATACGAACTGCTAGTGATAATTGTCGTGTTTATTTTGAAGTATATATTTTAGTGAAGACATGTACGCTCAGGATAGTATCGACCTGTTGCAAAATTCCGGTATCCAATTTAAAAAGCACGAAGAGGAAGGAATAGATCCGTTGGATTTCGCAGAACTGCTCATGACATCTGGAGTTGTTCTTATGGATAATATCAAATGGCTCTCCTTTCATTCTGGATATGATTTTGGATATCTCTTAAAATTATTAACTGACCGAAATTTACCTAATGAAGAAAGTGAATTTTTTGAATTATTAAAATTATATTTTCCAACAATATATGATGTTAAAGTAAGTATATAATTTATGGATCATATTTAAACGTTATATACAATATTACATTATTACATGATTGTTATATAGAAAATTAATAAATGTCGTACAAGAAATTAATACATACTATATGAAATAATTGTGCACATTATATTCTCATATATTATTTCCCGATAAATAAACATTGAGACGCATACAGACCAAGTGCGCCGAACTGCGCTACACAACTTCGATCCACCCAAATCTGATATTTGTTTGTTGCGTAATATCAGCTCTCGAACAAGATTCAGTTATGTTCTATGTTCTAGTTCGTTATTATGAATTTGGATACAAAAGTCATCGCAAGTGCTGCGTTTGTTTGCTCAAATAATAATAATAATAATAATGGTCAAATACCACTTTTAAACTAAACAAGTATTAAAAAACATAATGACTAGAGTGGTACTCAATTACTAAAAGATTTAAGTATATAGTCTTTTTTTGTAAGACAACGTCATACTTATTTGCCTATTACATTTTCATAATATGTATAAATACTTAATGTAAATATACCGTGAGTTTATTTTGTCATAGAACATAGAGGTTTCATTTTTATAACAACCGTTGTTTGACAGCAATGTAAATTGCGTTTATTTTAAAATAGAACAGAAATTGTCAACTTTGCCGACCGGTGTAGCGTAGTGCTAACACACGTGCCCTGCGTTGCTAAGGTCTCGGGTTCAAATCCCGTTCAGACATGGGATTTTCATTAAGAAAAAATAGAAAATCTGGTAATCTTAAGATAAACTTAACCGTCACCGCAGGTACCGTTTATGTCCCGATTATATTACTAGCTCAATTTAAAATAAATAAAATCTGTATAAATCATTAGTTTTAAAAGTAGTTTGGTTTCATATTGGTAGTAAAATAACAGTATTTTGTGAAAAACAGGTAAATAAATCTTGGAACAACAATTTTTACATTTGTAACCTAAACTTTATTACTGCCGACAATACGAATAATAAAAGGCCAAAATAAAATTTACTCCACCTTGGGTATTTTTAGATGAAGCTTGTATGAAAACTAATTTAAAATTTTCTATAAGATATTTGTTTACATTCCGCCTTAGAAAAACGGATACGGACCCGAGTATGGATTTTTATTTTTTGCAGATCATCCGTAGATACGGATACGGATAGCCGGCATACCACTATGGTCTATTTCAAAGTAGAAAAAAGTAGATAGCGCTGCGAACCGAGTACGATTTACACTGATCAAATACACTATAGCGGGAAATTTAAAATAAGTTACAACTAGGGCATGGGCGTAGCAACTGGGTTAGCAAAAGATTTTTTTTTTAATATAAAAAAGGTTAATAAGATATTAAAATAAACAAGGCAGATAATACACTTACGTTATTTGTACGATATAAATTCAGTTTAATGGGAAATTTGAAAAAGTTAAAAAAATATTAATTTTAAAAATTATATACTATATATAAAAAGAGAGATTTGGCTAAAAGAGTTTAAACAAAGCAATAAAACAAACAATATATCTTCAGAGCTAAAGTTTCTTATTTAAATAATTATTGTAAATAAAAATTAAAAATATACAGTCTGTTTCAAACGCTTAGGCGGAACTAAATGGGAATTTCGTTCTTTTAGGTTGTCACGACAAGGGACCTTGCTTGGGTTATTTCATTTTTCACGTTGCAATGTCAAAATTTAAAATTACAACAATGAAACCATGGAAACGAATGACCTATGTCAAAATTAAATTATTTTTTTAATGTAAATACATTAAAATTAAAATTAACGCCAAAATTAATGTAAATACATTAAAATTAATGCCAAAAAAATTAATAAATGGGAAATTTGTATTAAGAATGACACAAAAAATCAAAATATAAAGAAAATGACAATTTAAAATGATATTAACCTTAACAAAAAATGTGTATTGTAAGTATGATTTACAAAGCTTAAACAAAACGGTCGAAAAGCACGATTTAAACGATGAAAGTAACTAGATTGCAAAATTTAGTTCCGCTTAACCATTTGGAACAGACTGTATGTATATATGAAGGTCTAAAAATTATATCAATAACTTCTTCTTTGGGCACAATCAGCTGGGCTGTCTTTTGGCCTCACATTAGTCCTCTTTCTTGATCTGTTAATTGTCAACTGTCAAAAAATATTTATATGTCAGATAACCTAAAAAATATATAACTGCGTAAAAACAAATTACATGGAGAATTTTCTCCATAAAATCTACGCCAAGAATATAAATAAAAGTCTAAATATGCGAATAATAACAAAATATGTGAGAAAAATTAAATAATATAAATAATATATATTTCCAATGTACGACACTGAACATCTGTCAACTTGCACTAAAAACAATATTTTTACAGTGTAATAGGGATGACGATCTAGACCAATCCGAAGCAAGGACAAACAGCTCCTATCTTTTACACACATTTTTCTACTTTGAAATAGACCATAGTTTTAAATATAATCCATTGCTCATCTGAGTAAGCCATGATATTTTTTTTGTTTGGTTGCATAAAATTTGACGTTAAAAAATAATGACATTCTTCCAGTCTTATTTGTATATTTTTTACGTTCAATTAATACTTGAACATATTATCAACTCATATTAAATAAAATCTATCAAATAGAAAAAAACTCTATTTTTTTGATATTTTATTTTCGCATTTCTAGTTATTTTTCGTGGCTACTAACAAAACTGCCACCCTACCATAGCCTACTCAGATAAAAAACATCTTGAATGGATTTTAAGTTAATATTTATTATATATACAATAAATATATGTTTCATAAAATAAGAAAAGAAAAACAAAAAATCGAGGAAAGGGAGCCGCAGATATTCAAAAAATCACTTGAAGAGTGGGGGTCAGAAATTCATAAGATATTTGAAGTGTAGGAAAGTCAGAAAACGTGTAACGAACCATCAGTATTTTATAAAAAAAAAAAGCTGGATGTTTAAATTTCGCGAGACCCGGAGAAATACGGAGCGAACCCGGAACCCGGACACAATCCTGTAAAACCCGGAACCTCCGGGTCAGATCCGAAGAGGTGGCAACCCTAGTTATATATTAATTTGCCAATACGTTTAAAAATTATTTGACATCACAGCAATATTTCTTCTGTATGACAAAAATTAATTTTATACAGAGTGATTATTTAATGGCGAGACGACGTCACCGTATTATCAAATAAAATAATAGAAAATCAAATAAAAGAATGGCAGGAAATCATTAACTCAATAATTTAGAGATGACGGAAGTGTCTACTACGCGCATGCGCGCATAATCGCCTGCTACGATGTGTATGAAACGGCAAATTATTAAAACTTCCAGTGACGTCGTCTCGCCATTAAATAATCACTCTGTATAACAAAGATTAATTTTATATATGATGATTTATCATTTTTCTATGTAACATTTTTAACTATTCATATAACGTTTATAATGATCCTTAATATATTGTTAATTAGGTCAAAGCATTTCAGCTTAAAATGTTATTGTTCTATTTACTTTTAATACGATGTTTTTAAATTATTATTTTGTTATTTCAGTACCTAATGAAATCATGTAAAAATTTAAAAGGGGGTCTTCAAGAAGTAGCGGAGCAACTGGATTTAGAACGAATTGGACCTCAACACCAAGCCGGCTCTGATTCATTACTAACGGGGATGGCTTTCTTCAAAATGAGAGAAGTATATACTTACAATATTTACAAATACAGTCAGCGCTCGCTTAACGTACATTCGATGTTGTTCGTACGAACGTACATTGAGTAACATGAAAATGTCGCTTTTGTACGAACGTACACATTGTCCGCGCGAACGTACATCGCGTCACAGGAAATCGTCGTTTTCGTATTTGATATGGCAACTTTATGGTTAAAAAAAAAGGGAAAAAAATAGCACACAATGTATAATGTATAATCGGATTCACGAAAAATGTCCGATTATTAAATGACGGAACCGCATTTAATTTTGAAAGAGTAAACATAACGTAAAATTTGTTAGAATAAAACTTGCAGATTATAAAATTTTCTACAAGTAAAGATTCTTACACTTTTTTTTTTTTTTTTTCATGAATGATCATTTGCAAGATATTGAAGTTTATTAATTTAATGCCCCTAATATTTTCGTAAATCCGAATAGAACAGTAAACACGTAGTACTAACATATAAATACATGTTAAAAAAATAAAAATAAACCATACATTATATAAAATAAACACGTTTAGAAAAATAAAAAATAAATATATTATTAACAACACTGAAACTTCTATCAATATCCGGGTCCGAATTCTCGATACTGCCAATGAGTTCTTCCACTTTGCCTAATATTCCACTTACTGTTTTTAGTTGTATTTCGGTTGTTTCGTTCTCGGTTTTTGGGTCTTTTTTTTCATTTCTCATTTGCTCTTGTAGTTCTAATAACTCATTAGATGTGAGTTCGTCCGCATGTGATTCTAACAAATCGTTAATATCTTCAGTGTCCATATTCAGTTCATTTTTTTTTTTTTTTAATACACAGAAAATCACTCGTAAATACGTGTACATATTCGGCTGCGTTCGACTTATTTACTGATTCTTCTCTGTAAGTGTGAGTGAAGGGGGAAAATTGAAAGATAGAAGTTGGTAACACTGTATTTCAAGCTTCATACGCATATCTTGCCTAAATATAACTTCAAAACAATCAATGAATATTGGTCATTTATACAAAAAAAAATGTACGTTCGTACGAACAAATGTACGTTCGTATGAACATAGGGGCCGAAAGTATGTACCAATTAGTCGTATTTACGTGCATTTATACGGAAATATACCATCCGCTTAACGTACGTTCGATTAACGTACAGGAATCTATGTACGCATTGTGTACGTTAAGCGGGCGCTGACTGTACTATAAAATTTATTCTTATAGTATTTCTTATAGATTTATTCTTCAGTACAATGACTGTTCGTATGTTCATTCTTTCAACTACTACATTAAATAATCTTCAATATGCCTTTAAAAAAAATAACCTATTGCTACCTTATGTTCCAATGGGACTGGTTTAAAAATCAGAAAATATTCAAAGTAATACACATTTGGGGTCTATTCTGTATCTTAAAAAGTTAAAAATTAACCCTAAGGTTGAGTTAGAAATTTTAACCACGCTTTACAATATTTTGTTATTCTGTAACTCTATGGCGTTAAAATTTTAACCTCGGTGTGGTTAATTCAGTAGGTTATATTGGGAATTATAACTCCAGCTAAATACATGGCGTTAACATTTTAACTAGCTGTAATTCTAACCTCTAAACGTCAAATAGCCAGAAAAAAATCCATTTTTAGAATTAATCATGGCAAGTCTGTTTATTTTAAACCAATTATTACACAAGTTGAACATAAAGAAGTTAGTAAGTGAAAAATTAATGTAGGTGAATAAAAAATATATACAAATGCTTTTCAGGAGATCAGGTCGAATTAAACAAAAGCAACTGCGTGATATGAGTGATCCTTTTAATTTTCCTGAAGAAACATTTTAAAATATTTTTATTTGTCTAAAACTTCTACAAAATATCTCGTTTTACAAATTTTGTTTTTTTTTTTTTTGAAAATCCGAGAAAAACCAAAAGACTTCCCGATAATTTGCAAGTAAATATTTAAAACTTTAAAATTATGTTACACTTATAAATGTTGATTTCTCCGTTTGTTTAAAAATAAAAATAAGGTAAATATAACCTGAAAATAAAAGTATCTTAATACAGAAACAAGAAAAGTCAAAATAAAAAATAATACATATGCATGTTACGGTAATATATTATTTACTTTCTGCACCCATAATTTTTTATATATAAATATTGTACATTACCGCAATATAGATTTATTATATTTAAACGTTGTTTAGTCACGATTCAGCCATAACACTTGTTTACATTAAATCCACACTTACACTAGCAAAATACGTCCCTTGTAGATAATTTCGCAACATACTTTTAACCATAAGGTTAAAAAGTTAGAATTGAACGATTGGGTTATAACTTGAGATACAGAATAAGAAACGAGGTTAAAATTTTAACGCCCAGTTAAAATTTTACTTTTTAACGATTATTTTTAACCACAAAAGATACAGAATAGACCCGATTGTGAGCCGGAATAACACGATCGAAATTTTTGATCAGGTTATTATTTCGAGTTATTGTAAATATAGTAGGTAGTCATTAATTTTTTTTGTATCTAAATTTAATTATTTCTTAATTTACAATGTGTAATATCAAAGCTCTTGATGCCTAGAGAAAAGAAAAACAATATTTAACATATTTTAATTTTAACGCTCTTTTTGCCAAAAATGAGCCATAAAACTTCTGTCCATCATTCGATTTGCCAGTGGAGCTTTTTTTAATTCTGAAAATTGCCTATAAGGCCCGCGCTTCCTGAGTGGATAAGATAATGCAGTCAACTTCAGAGTTTTGTTAGACAAGTGATTCAGTTAATATAGTTGAGTAACTTAGCTGAATACAGTTCAATAATAGAGTGATTTAGTTAAATTCAGCCATACATCATTTAGTGAATACCTGGATTAATATGGACTACACAATAATATACTGAGAAGTTAACTGAGATATAAGGATTCCACACACCAAAGCGGCCGCGGTGGCGGCCGCGGTGGCGGCCACGGTAGCGATCAGATCTCCTCACACTAACGCGGTGGGAGTGGCGGTAGCGGTAGCGATCAGTTAGTGAATCACGGTATATAGTTGTATGATAATATTGGACCTTGCTTGGGTTATTTCATTATTCCCCTTTGGAATGTTAAAATTTAAAATTCCAACAATGAAACCATGGAAACGAATGACATATGTCAAACTTAAATTAATTTTCTTACATATTTTAATGACAAAAAATAAATAAATGGGATATTTGTATTAAGAATGACACAAAAAATCAAAATATAAAGAAAATGACATTTTAAAATGATATTAACCTTAACCAAAAAATGTTTGTTGCAAGTATGATTTACAAAGCTTAAACAAAACGGCTGAAAATCATTATTTAAACGATGAAAGTAACTAGATTGCAAAATCTAGTTCCGCCTAATCGTTTGGAACAGACTTTACTATCAATTTACAAAACTTTTCCTATTTCGTCCCACACTTTATTTATTTTACTAATATTCTTGTAATCAGGATGTGCTAAGTCATACAAAATTAAATGATCCTTTACTGATCTATGATTTTTTCTGTTAAATTATCTATTTTCGACATTATTTTCTTAAATATATTCACTCTGTGGTATATAAACAATGAATATCGCGCGGCCTAACGCAACTTGTCGAGTTTGGCCGCCAGTGTTTGGTGATCGCTAGCTGAACGCTGCAGTCGGTGGCGTTCTCAGATAGCGGAACGCTTGTATGTGCGTGGTCTCATTGTATTGTATAGGTTGCGTTAGGCCGCTGCATTATCGCCACCGTGGCCGCCACCGCGGCCGCTTTGGTGTCTGGAATCCTTTAAATGTAGCGACTAGTGCTATTAATAGTTTTAGTCAGTATTTCTCAGTTTTTTTATTTTTTTTTTTTTATTTTTTACTCAAGACCATTTTTAGGGTTTTGTAGGTATGACCAAAAAACGCTTATACCGTCATTTTGTCGTCTGTCTGTCTGTCTGTCTGTCTGTCTGTCTGTCTGTCTGTCTGTCTGTCTGTCTGTCTGTTCGGTCAAAATTGTAGCCAAACGGCTAAACCTAGAGAGTTGAAATTTTGCATGCTTATACAACTCGTTGACCCGCACATAGGAAAAATACTAAAACATCTAAAAAACATATCCCTCTAAAAATATAAACAAATATGTGCTCATCGAAAAAAAAAATATTTTTTTTAAATTCTGAGTAGGGTATCAAATGAAAGCCCTTAGTACGTGGATTAACGATCAAAATTTTATTTTTGCAAAATAAATTATTTTGATGCGATTTTTGCCAAAATTGTTCAAAAAAAATTTTGTCCCACACCCTGTAGCCCAGATGGTTTAAACTAAAAATCTGAAAAAATTCTAAGTAATGTACATTGGTGTGGACCGGAATAGTACAACAGGAATTTTTGATCAGATTATGTTTTCGGAAAATAACGCATTTTTTGTGTTTTTAACTAAAATATGTTAACTATTTAATACGTTGTGTAACATATCACAACAATAACTCTCGTGGCGTGGTTGGATTCGTCATGCGCTTAATAATATAAGTTAACTTGCAAACTAGGGTTCGAATCCTGTTGATTTTATTTTTTATTTTTTTTTTTGCATTTTTATTTTGTATAAATTATTTTGTTAAAATTCTAGTTATATTTGGTAAATAGTGCATTTAATTTTTAAAAGCGTAAATTTAATAACCAGTGGAAAGTGTTGAAATTATAATTTAATTGTATGTTTGACGAAATCAAAGGGCGGGACTTATGATGTAAGCAACCAATGGAAGCCATAGGTGCAATTTTCAAAATCTTAATGAACTTTGCTATATAAAAAAAATACTGCATATATTTAGAAACTCAAATAATGGTATTAGGCATTCGAATTAAAATTCATAAAAAAATATTTTGACATAAAATTTGTTTTGGCATCCCAAATAATCATCGTTCAGTTACTAAATACCTGCAAAACCCAGAAATGTGTGAAAATTCACACTTCACATCAATTTTTTAACTTTATTTACCGCTATAGCTCCCATCCTCTTTAGACTATCCATTACGTACTGAATTATTATATTATTTTATATTTGCTCGAATCACATTTATCCAATTTTGACGTGCACTCTTTAAATTGCGAACATTTTCCACTAAATGAGCGATCCGAATGAATTTCATTTTAGGGTCTTAAACAAAGATCTTAGTTTTTCGTTTTATATTTTTTATCATATTTCGCTTTATTTGCGTATTGCACAAACTTCATAATTTGAATAAAATAAACACTGATTTATATATATTCTGTTTTTTATTCCTGGCTCTTAAGAAATATGTTGTAAATAAGTTAAAGTCAATGTATTTAAGATAATTAGTGTATTAAGTCCATTGTTTAAGTTTTTGAATATATACAAATTTCTTCTTACCTTTTATCGTTACCCCGTAACAATTTGATTATTTCGAGTATATTTATTTTTTGTATTGTTACAGATGTTCTTTGAAGATAATATCGATGATTCCAAATACTCTGGACACTTATACGGGTTAGGCACATCATTTATAATGAATGGGAACAGTTTTCACGACAATGGAGACAACAGTAGCTCGTCATAATAAACAGAAACAAAAACAACCTTTACCGACAAAACTAAACTATAAAAAAAAAAAGATAAAATTTAAATATAAGAGAAACTTTTTATTCGAATATGTTTTTGTATACTGTTCAGATTTTTTATAGCAAAAATTCATTAGGCAATAGTTTGCGTTTTTATTTTCAGATGCTTCTCTGCTGCAGTAAGATAATTAAGTCTTATTGTATCCATTTATTAAAATTTTTATCATGAATAAAAGTTTTAGCTCGTAAGTTAAATACTGGTTTAATTATCAATCATTTGAAATGACGTGTAATACACAGATGAAGGTTATCCCAAAAAATATCCTCCCATAGCAATCATCTAGACCAGCGTTTCCCAAACTGTGCGCCGCGGCGCCCTGGGGCGCCACGGAGACCCAATACCTTTTTTTTGTGTGATCACTTTGTAGATTAGAAGTGAGGACCTTTTTTTTGATCATTACTTTGTAGTTTAGAAGTGAGGACCTTTTTTATCGACCGCCACTTTTTTATTGGCATTTGGAGATTTCGATGGATCTCCACGAATTGACGCCCCTACATAAGTTTTGACTATTTTTATCATGATGTCTGCCGGTCTGTCTGTCTATCTGTCGGTCCGTGTACACGTGCGGAGCAAGTACGGCTAAAAGGATTTTTATGAAACTTCATATTTAAGATTTTGGCATCAATGGTACGAGTTGATCAACTTTTGGTAAAAATCGGTAAACTAGAATAGGTGTTTTTTCGTGTCGGTTTTAAGATTTTTGCGAATATTTCACAACAGAGAGATATTTCGAAAAAAATTATTTAACAAAAGTTGCTATAAAAGCAATAACTAACAACTTTGCTAAATTTTGATAAATCAGCGTAAATTGAACAAGTACTTTGTGATGGCGGTCGGTCCTGTGGTGGCCACAGATGATTTTTTTTTTTTTGTTTTGTTTGCAGTATAGAATTGAGGACCTTTTTATATGTATTGATTTGGGGCGCCGCGGGAAAATTTTAAGGTACTATTCTACTTTAGCAAACCCACCTTACTGCGCATGCGTGCAGTGTTGGCAATAGTAAAATGTAATATATCAATTTTAATAATTTAAATTTAATATCAATTTATTAAATGAGTTTATTTATAAGAAATATAGAAATAAGTAATATTCCCTTAATTTCTACTGTGATTAGAGTTTTAATATATAAATGTAGTTTAAATTTAATTTAATATTATTTATTTTCACTTTTTTCTGTTGTAGTTATTTATTATGCATTGTATCGACATTTAAAAAAAAATTAATTCAGGTGGACAATGAACTGGCCCTCTGCACCACCATGTTAAAAACGTATGCACAATGATACACAATTTTAATTAGGCTAATATGGGGGGAAAATTAAGTACTGTGCACCTAAAAACAAGGTAATTAGGTTAGTTTTAGTTAGTAAAAATCTAAGACAATAGAAGCCGAAAAACACAAAGTAACCCCAAGGAGTTCGTGTGAAAAAAAATATATATAAAGAATGTATACACTTTACAAAATATAACAACAAGATAAAGGTATAACTACTGAATTACATCCTACACCGCACAAACGTTTTTTACACAAACTTTTTTAAGCTTACTTTGAGCTTTTCGGCTTCTGCTGTCCTAGACTTTTACTAACTAAACCTAACATAATCACCCAGTTTTTAGATGCACTAAATTATGTTCCCCCTTTTTTAATCTTTAATCGGCTGTGAATGTAATATTATTATTTATTCTTATTATAAAATACCGGAATATTAATTTAATTAGTTTATTTAACTGAAAGTAAAGCATTATTATACAAATAATTTTAATTCTATTTTGATTTTAGTTTAAATTTACTTGTTTTAATTGTACTATAGTTGGCAACATTGTCTAGTGGGTTTGCTAAAGTAGAATAGTGCCAATTTTAATACATTAAGGGCGCCCGGAACCCAAAAAGTTTGAGAACCACTGATCTAGACGAAGACTCATATCTATTATGTGCACTGAGTATGGGCTTCATGGTGGTTAAACAATCCTATCCATGAACTCGCCATTCTTTTCCAGACTGAGCAGAAGTAGTTTCTATGTGTATCTGTGGCGCCACAGTCCTTGATGAAACTTAGCCTGCTTCAGTATCTGCCTTCTGACACAAGACTAGAGTGCTTTTCCCAGGAGTTAAGTGCTGTGACGTAATACGCGCAGAAACTAGAATTCGTAGTCACTCTGTTGCTTAGCAGCCAGTTTTTTAACCATCATTCCATGAGCGTCGCTCGATATAAAGTGCATTCACGATAAGAATGAGATGACGAAGTTGAAAAACTTGATGTGTTGCCAATTCGTTAATTGTCAAAAAAGTTAGGTTATATACAACTACTTTAATCTCGCTACTTCATATGTCAAACAGAAATACAACTGAACAATGCTATTTAAACGTGGCAACGATGAAAGTGGTACCAACATGTAGTAGAGAAATGTAACAATAGAGTAATGCTTTTCTGTTGGTTAAATTGGTACCACAATATTTATTGAAAATGTAAAAAAAAAAAATGCAAGAAATATTCAAAAATCCTCCATTTACTGCCAAACAATGCCCCAATCGATTATAAAAATTATTCAAAACATTATTTAGTTGTTAAGGTGTTATTTCACTTGAAAAATGTCAAATTATAGCTTTTATCAAATTTAAATTATCGCCATTAAATACCCAAACCAGTGGAGAAGAGAGACCTCCACTAGACTTGCCCTCCCATAAAAAAAAACTAATAATAAAAAAATAAAGATTCAGGTAAATCTTCAAAAATACATTAAATTATG
This sequence comes from Liopterus haemorrhoidalis, assembly GCA_963971575.1. Taxonomy (NCBI): domain Eukaryota; kingdom Metazoa; phylum Arthropoda; class Insecta; order Coleoptera; family Dytiscidae; genus Liopterus; species Liopterus haemorrhoidalis. Next base: position 26,783,891 of record OZ020611.1, read on the forward strand.
TTTTATACAAATTTATGTTCAAAGCTTGGTTTACTAGTTATGAATTTTTAAAAATTTTAAAGCTTAATAAATTCCGTTTTCTGTTTCGGATTTTCATAAAAAAACAATAGGGTTCTTCCCAATTAATAGCAGATTTTTTTAGCACCAGAACGAACTCTTTAAGTTGAACCTTTTTTGAGTTATCGTGTATACACACAGACGGACGGCACTTCGAAAATAGGTTTTTTGCATTCCCTGGACCATGAAACGTGGTCATCAGTCAAAATCTCGACATCGAAAATTTTCGCGATTACAATACTTGCCCATTATATATTAAGATGGGGCAAGTAAAAACAAAGGTCGTTCGGAACCAGATCGGCTGATCTTGCGCAATGTTTCTCAACCAAAAACGCACCGTGGACCAGTAAAATATATAATTTTCTAACACGGACCACTAATAATAATTGTTGGTTCATTTTTTGCAAGAAAACAAATATATTTAATGTGCTATTAAATACATTTATTTTATTTGTAGAAAATCACAGAAAATAAACAAAATATAAATTATTTCGCGGACCACTAAAATTTTTCTGTGGACCAACGATGGTCCGCGGACCACCTGTTGAAAAACACTGATCTAGCGGGCCACTCTATTTCAAATCCACATCCAATCCAATGATGCGGGAACTTGATCGTGAATATTTCTAACATTTTGGGTGTAATGTGCCGGGACGCCATGCTGATATTATATTCGTTTGAAGTAACTGCAAGTACTGAAGTAACTGCAAGTACATAGATAAAAATTTGGATTTAGGCTCATTTCAACCTCTAGTTCATTTTCTACATTGTGCCGTTGTACGCTTTTTGTTTTTTAAGGGTGAAAACTACCCCTAATTGTAAAAAATTATAAAATAACATTTTAAACCTTAATATGGGTAAAATTTGGTTTGGATTAGCTAAATATCGATCGTTTTATGCTTTAGAATACAATTTTATAATGTTTCAACCCTTAAAAATCAACCCTTGTTGGATTAAAAAATGATTTCATCTTGCATCGATTTGCACCAAAATTTTAAATTAGGTTCGTCTCACCCTCTACTTCAAATTTTATATCATGCTCATGGGCACTGTTTATTTTTTAAGTGTGAAAACTACCCCTAATTGTCAAAAATTATAAAATAACGTTGTAAACCTTAAGATGGGTAAAATTTGGTTTGGATTAGTTGAATAATGATTGTTTCATGCTTTGGAATACAATTTCTAATGTTTCGACCCTTAAAAACCCACCCTTGTTAGAGCTTGATATAAAAAAAATCACTCCGAACCGTGCTATTCGAATGTTTCGAAAAAAAATGTATTGGTTTTTTAAACATAGCTCCTTCATTTTTAGTGATAGAAAGTTTTTTCAAAAATGATTTTGTAGGGCTTTTCAAGAGCTATAAGACTATGTAAATTAAATTCCTTAAGATCCCTTAGTTTTTAAATGGGGTGAGTTTGAAGGGCTCGAATAAGGTGGTGTTCACTTGTAAATAGAGGTTTTAAACGGCTATATCTCGCCAAATATTCACTTTACAGAAAATATATATACAGAGAAATTTAAGTCATTAAAAAAGCTACAATTTAGTGCTCTATCATTTTTTTCGTATCTCCAGTAATTTCGGAGATATTTTGAAGAAAAGGGTGAAAAATACGAAATCGCAAAAAATCGTTTTTTCTTTAAACTCCAATTTTTCTAAAATTAGGCATTTTAAATTGGTCAAACTTCTTGGGTGTACTGAAAATACATATAAGAAGAGAACCACAGAAGAGTGAGGATCAATTTTAATTAGGGGGGTAAATAGGGGGTTGTTTTCACTGATTTTTTCGTAGAAAAAAGTAGGTACCGACCTTATTTTGATCATAAGTCGCTTAATTTTTATGCTAGAGACTTTTTTATTTTTTTGTTTGAAAGGTCTAATCAAATACTTTAAAAAAGATTCAATGAGTTTTCCTCGAAAAATGCAATTTTTTCCTGTTATTTGACTTTGAATCTTTCAAATTATGCATTTGGCGAAAAAAAGTTAACCATTAACATACCGTATCTCGGTTCGTATTGGTCGTAGAAAAATAATAAAAAAAGAATTTTATTTGTTTTTTAAAAGCTACAATTTTGCTTTCTACAGTTTTTTTGATAAAATGCATATTTTTCGAGTTATTCGCAAAAAACTTTTTAAAAACATCGATTTTTTCGTCGAAAAACTGTTACTGTCAACCGCGAAAGCTCAAAAAATATTAGTTTTACGAAGAAAACGTAAAGAACATTTTTTTCTTAGAATTACTTTTCCCATCGATTCCTATAGTTAAAATGTAGTAAAAAATTTCCACCCCCGAGATGGGGTGGCAACCACCCCCAAGGTTTTAGCGTACACCGGCATGATGTAGAAAATGATCCTTGGGCTATTCCCTACCTTCTGTGAAAATTTCACGTAATTCCATGCTGGACGAAAAAATTGCGAGCCAAAATGCTTCATTTCCTGTACTAAAGCAGCTGTAACTTTTTCGCAGTAGCGTCATAAACTGGCAGTATATTACGACAAATCGAACAGATTTGCAGTTACTGCGAAACAAAACGAACAGATTTTTTTAACGCGGCAGTAAACAGTAACTGCAAATGTGCAAATCGAACACACCTAATACCACTGAATTAGTTGCTTTTTTTTCATTGGTAGTATATATTTTTAAAGGCTATATTCCACCTTAAAAGAAACGCTCTAATAAATTGCTGTCAATCATAACGTAACCATGGATATGGATACGCTATACTTCACATTAAAATAAATTCGGTATTCTTTTGTCTTCTCATATTTTTCTGCATTTTAGTGTGTTTTTAATATTTGGTTCGTTATTGCTTTTTTGTTTATCATTGCTTTTTATGTTACTGCTTTTTTTTTTTATTAATTTTGTTTAATTTCATTAGTGTAATTGTGAATGTTGTAAAAAAAAGTCTCTAAAAAAATTGGGATTGTGACGTTTGGTATTGTACAACCAAGGTCGCGAAACAATAAATAATGTCGATAATAATTATGAAGAATCTGACAATGCATTAAAAATTCTTCTGAAAAATCATAGGTAAAATTAACCGTACCTTTAGGCTATTCCAAACGTTTAGGCGGAACTAGATTTTGAAATCTAGTAATTTTTATTTATTAATTCGGACTTTTGGGCATTTTTTAGATTAGATTAGACTTTATTTATACTAGCGTCGGCGAATCAGTGCAGTTACGTCACACGACGTAACAAACAATTGCATTGTTCCAAACAATACATTCGTTTGTTTCGTATTGTGACGTAACTGCACTGATTCGCCGACGCTAGTATAGCATTATTTTGCTACATAAACAAATATTAATACTAGGTAAATATAATTTCATTTAATATATTTAAAAGTAAATCTAAACAATTAATATTAATATTTCAAACTTAATTTAAAGTATATAGTTTTAACAAAACATTCAAATATCAAATAAAAAATAAAACATTTAGTTATTTTTCTAAATAAAATATTTTTAATTTAAATTTTTTCAATTCTGTCTATGTACATCTTTGAAAACTTTTAAAACATTATTGAAATATTTTGGTACTAACCCAAGTTTGGTCTTATGAATAAAATTAATTAATAACTAATTTCTAACAAATTTTCTAACCACCCTAATTTACTTAACATTGTTTTCATATGCGTGTATTTGTTACATTTTAATATGGTTCGCATGCCTCTATTTTGTAAGATTTGCAATCTTTTTAATTCCCCTGAATTTGCCAAATATAGTATAGTTCCCGCAAAATTAGAATGCTGTAAAATGTGTACAGTTTTGAGAGCCCAGTAAGATAAATGCTTACCACATCTGTTTAAAAACCTATCTTTTTACATTTTTTTTTACAAATATAATCTACGGGGTCACTAAATTTTAATTTATTATCTATCATAATACCCAAATATTTAAAAGTTTTCATTATTTCTATTTTAGAATTTTCTTAATACAAATTTTAATATCTTCTATTTTCTCTGTTATGTGCACATAACCAAATATTATTGCTTTTGGTTTGTTTGTATTCAATTTCAATTTATTGTAATTTAACCATTTTTCTACTCTTTGTAAGTCTTCATTTAATTTTAATTCCATTTCTTCTTTGTTTAGTACCTTCAATATAAATCAGCGTATCATCTGCAAAAAGATGAAATTTACAGTGAACTAAAACATTTCTAAAATCATTTATATATAAAATAAACGGTAATGGTCCCAAGATACTACCTTGCGGTACACCATACTCTATCAACTTTTCTTTTGAACTTATTTTGTCACATACGACTATTTGTTTTCTATTTTCTAAACAGTTTTTAAACCATTTAAGTGCATTTCCTCTAATCCCATACATCTGTAATTTTTTAATTAATCTATCTCTATCTATTGTATCGAATGTCCTTTTTAAGTCTGTACTACTATTGTACATAAGCTTTTATCTAAATTTTATTTCCACTCGTTCAAGAGGAATTGAAAAGCCGTTTCACAATTATGACATTTAGTAAACATTTTGTTTAAGCTTTGTAAATCATACTCACATTGCAAATTGTAAATTAAATTGATTGTCATTATAAAATGTCCTTTTCATTGCATTTTAATTTTTTGTCATTCTTAATAAAAATTTCCCATTTATTTATTTTTCTTTTGTCTTCAAAATATGTGAAAATGTATTCAAATTTTTAATAATTGTTATTCGTTTCTATGGTTTCACTGCTGAAATTTCAAATTTTCGCATACCAATGGCAAACATAAAATAACTCAAGCAAGGTCCATTATCGAAATTTTATTATTATTAATTTAATTTAATTATTAATTAATAGATTTTATTCCTGTCTTGCGGCTTCGAATTACATATTTACCCTAATTACCCATTAGAATTAGAATTACTTAATTAATATAAATATCAAATACATATTATCATTTCCTATAAAATATAAAAAGTAAATAAAAATGAGAATGTAAATAAATCATTTTTTTTTTTTCTTCAGGTCCCATGTTTATTGTTTGTTAGCTCTTTCCTTCGTTTTATAACCTTTTTCATCCACTCTACTCCTCCTCCTTCGTCATCCAATAGCTGTTCTCTGTTTCTCATTTCCAGTTTCATCTCCTTGCATTTCCTTATATGTTCTATATTTTCTTGTTCTTCTGCGCACATCCTACATAATTTCCTTGTCTCTTCCCACCAGAAATTATTGGTGTTCTCCTCGTTTCCGCAGCGAAATCTTGCAATTATTTTTATGCTTCCCGTCTGTCCTTAAGTATCTTGGTTGTCCAAGAGTTTTAATCTTCCTGTAGTTTGTGTTGTACCTCGACTTGTCGATTCTATTTTGTTCTTGTTTTTGTATGTCTCTGTCAGTTACTAAAGTTATGGCGTCTTCGCCTTGTTCCTCCTTTCTTGCTTTTTCCTGCAGGCTATATCCATTTCTTTCAAAGTAGTTTTTCCATTCCTTCCACCAGTCAGTCTCCAGTTTCTTGTCTCTCTCTGATATGCATTTTCTAAGTATTTCGTTGCTGCTGATTCTGCTTCTTTGTTCAAATTGTGTTGCCCTCTTTCCAGTGTCGATTCTTAGCTTGTCTCTGTCGGTTTCTGCCAGTATTATGTACGATGGGGTTTGTCTGTCTAGTCCCAGTGATTACCGTATGTACCTCTCTTGAATTTGCTCTATTTGTTCGTATTCTTTCCAACCCCATATCTCTACCCCATACAGTAGTACACTCTTTATTAGTTGGTCAAAAAGGAACATTCTTCTTTTGAAATTGTTTTTAAATTTTCTCTCACCTATGCTCCAAATTAGTCCTATCACACTTCTTGCCTTTTTGACCCTGTCACTGATGTGTCTTCCGTCTTTATTGTTTTTTTGAAACACATATCCCAAGTATTTTACCTCTTTTACCTGTGCGAGCTCCCGTGCCTTTCCATGCCCAGTTTTCTTTCTTTTCTCTTCCTCCACTTTTCCGGAATTCAATTATCTTAGTTTTTTCAGTACTCAGTGTCATGTTCTTCTTATCTATACAGTGGCGTAGCTAGGGTCATCTGCGCCCGGGGACATGACACAAAGTCTGCGCCCCTTCTCGGACCTACAGAGTCTGGGGGCCCTCTGAGCCCCCAAGAAAATTTTGAAATTTTACGGTTTATATGGTTCATTTTCGAAGCATCTGGTATTTTAATGAAATAGAATACAGACTAATAATTCTCTATAGGATGTAAACAATTTATTTGAAAAAAAATAAATAAAATATACTCTACTAATTATACATGACTGGAATAGACATAGTCTACAACAAATTGATCCTCCTTGATTTGACTGTCGCAAACTCGTCAATCACGTTGTCAAAATTAATATTCTCTTCGATGCTAAGGAGTGCAAGATCACTCAGACGATCTTGTCCCATTGAAGCACGTAAATAAGACAAAATAAGCGTCAGTTTGCTGAAGGACCGCTCACAGCTTGCAATTGAAACAGTATTTGTTAGAAGTATTTGCAGTGAAATACGCAGATTCGGAAATACGTCATCTCCATATGAAACCATAAAACCAAGAAGATCCAAAGGAGTTTCCGGTAGAACTTCAGTCCGGGTACTGAGCAGCATTTTGCAGTCTCCGATTTCTGTGCACAATTCGTGACCATTCGGTGTCGTAGAAATTTCCAAAATCTAAGTAATTTTGACGAAGTGTATCGACATTTGTCTCAGCGAGAACAGTTTTGACGTCTAGTAAAAATCCAAATTTGGTGTTTAGGTTTTTTAGACGTAAAAACCGTATTGATATCTCCTGTTGGAGTCTATCAATTACGCTGTTCATAACACGTGCAATTTCTTCTTCTGCAGAAAGTCCTACATCTTGCTAATTCTCCAGGCATCCTCCGATGTCATCTAATCCTTCTTTCAACCTCGATTCCCCAAGTTGTGCATCTTGTTTTTCCATTGTCTACCGCAACCTGGCTCAAATTATCACGAATGTTGACAAGTTCTTGCTCCAGCGATTCAAGATCAGATGCTGCTTCCTTGAAATTCATAGTAGGATCAAAATATTATTTTATAATAAAATGTATATTTTATTCACTAGGTTCAATTACTACTTACGAGAAGAACCTACAAGAAACTTGTAAGAGATGTACAGTTAAAAGTTATAAAATAATGTAATGTCTATACTTTACTAAAAAAAAAAATAAGTCATAAAAATTCATAAGTACTGCGAAAAAAGTAAGATTAACATACGACAGATATTTTAAATATTTTGTAGTAATAATTGTTATTAACTTCATAAAATATTATAATTTGAGGCCAATATTATTTAAAAAAAATATTTAATAAAATCTTGACTAAGTATGAAAGGCAAATACAAGTAAAATAAAATATAGTTACCGAAAAATTAGCTAGATTTAAAATATTATTTAAAACAACAACTTATTGGCTACATTTATATGTAATAATAAATTAATAAGTTAAGTATAAACCAGTGGTGGAATTCTGATGGATCGAAACGACAGTTATCGTCTTTATTTTTTCGTCTTTCAGTACATGTATCGTCTTTCAGTATATGAAGAATAATATTTGAACCCGAACTGATCTTTGTTTAAAAAAAAAACGCCATCAGCAATCATCCATTGTGGATGTGTCATTTGTTTATGAGTAGAATGGCGCCCCTTAATGCTCAATGGGGGCGCCAAAATCATGCTTGCCAACTGGTTTGTAATAAAGATATTTGTGGAGCTCCAAAATTCAATCTTGCAAACGTATTTGGGATACATTAGTTTACATCAAAATAAAATTAAATAATTAGTTTTAATACTCATTTTGGCGCCCAGTAACGTGGCGCCCGGGGACATATGTCCCCCCCTCCCCCAGCTACGCCACTGTATCTATATATCTCTCGAATCTCCTGATCATTTCTTTCAATTCTGGGGCACTTTTTGCTACTATCACAATATCATCCGCATATGCCAGTGACCAGATTTTTTCCCTCCTATTATCATTCCCCCTGATTGCCATTTTGCTAGTATTTCTTCCAGGTCGGCCAGGTAGATTGCAAACAGGATTGGACTGAGCGGACATCCCTGTCTTAATCCTCGTTCCGTCCAAAATTTTTCACTCGTCTCCTCTCCTATCTTTACTCTGTTGGAAGTTTCTGTGTATATTTCTCTGTTTTTTTTTTATCAGGTGGAAGTCCACTCCTCTCTTTTTCATCACTTCCCATAGCTGTTCTCTATCCACCATATCGAATGCTGATTTCAAAGCCGCGAACATTGCGTATAATTTTCCGCAAGGTCCCTTATCGTGGCAACCTAAAAGAACGAAATTCCCATTTAGTTCCGCCTAAACGTTTGGAATAGCCTTTATGACCTGGAAATTTTCCAAGAATTATATTTAATCCAAAAGAGAAGTCAAATCCTTAAATTTAGTTTTTGGAATTAAATTAATTACCTATATCGAAAATAATAAATGACAAATATAAAAGATTTAATGGAAAAATACTTGTGCATGAAAAACTATTGTTTTCTTAATAAAATTAAAATCTAACCTGAAAAAAATACTTTTTATAATTCTTGTTATAGATATCGGGTTATATAACATTATAAATTAAGCAACATTACAAATAGTTTTCCTTTTTTTGCTAAAAATTGTTTTTGTTCCCTTTCTAATACGTTAAAGTTTTTTTTTTTTTTTGAGGTTAGTACGTAAAACAGATAAAAAAATTAATATGCACGCTATGGTTTGACGTCACCAGATTGCGCATCAACAATGACAACACTGGCCTCAACTCTTAGGACAGCACGCTACAAACACTAAAACCTTCTAGAGCAGCGTTTCTCAACCGGGAGGCCGCGGACCCTGGGGGGCCGCGAAGTCATATAAAATCGAAGCATGAAATTATAATAGAAAAACGCTCAATTTTGCAAGATATATTCATAAATATATGACATTTATATTCATTAAAATATACCTTTTAAACTTAAATATAATACATTATACTTATTTTGACAACTAATTTAAACTAATTACTTCGCGTTGGAGGTACGACTTGAACTTGCAATATTTTTTGTTATGCTCCGAGCTACTGTTAGCTAAAGAGTAAGGATGCGAAAGTGTTCAAAATGGAAAGCAATAGCCCTCCAAATGAACCCGTAAATAAAAAAATTAACCTGTATAAAATTCTCGAGAGATAACTCCATTATACTTCCAATAGTAATTATCATCCCTTTTTGAGATCTCAGAATTATCATTGATAGCCCAAAAGTCATCCTATTATCATCACCTCTGTTCTCCCATTTTACCATATAGGCTGTGTCTCCAATGCTATAGCTCTGAGATTTTAATAAATCCTCAATCAAAATGTATAACTATTTATATAAAGATACAAAGTAACAAAATATAAACTATTTTAGATCATGTAGTACCAAGTAACTCCCAAATTTAACGTTATACTTCATCTTCAATAATAAAAAATTGATGTGAAGTGTGAATATTCACACATTTCAGGGTTTCGCAGGTATATAATAAGTGAAGGCGGTATGCTGAGTGTGTAGGACAAATTTTACTTTGTAGTAATCACGGCAAAATGAACGATATTTTTAAAATAATTTTATCGTCTGTTAATCATATAATAAGACTGGTTATTAAATTTACGCTCATAAAAATTAAATACAACATTTGTCAAAATATAACTAGAATTTTGACAAAATAATTTCAACATAATAAAAATGCAAAAAAAAAACAGAAAAAATAAAATTCACTCCGTACTCGAACTCGAAACCCTTCGTTTTCCAGCCAGTTTAAGAGTGCTCTAACGCATGTAGCCATCGCACGCCATGCATGTGAGTGTCTTACATTGGTATAACTTTTGTACTTTGTGAACCAAAAACCACAAAAAATGCGTTATTTTCCAAAAACATAATCTGATCAAAAATTTCTGTTGTACTATTTCGGTTCACACCAATATACATTACTTAGAATTTTTTTAGATTTTTAGTTTAAACCATCTGGGCTACAGGTGTGGGACAAAAATTTTTTTGCACATTTTTGGCAAAAATCGCATCAAAATAATTTATTTTGCAAAAATAAAAATTTGATCGTTAATCCACGTACTAAGGGCTTTCATTTGATACCCTACTCAGAATTAAAAAAAAAAATATTTTTGTTTTCGATTAGCACATATTTGTTTATATTTTTAGGGGGGTATGTTTTTTAGATGTTTTAGTATTTTTCCTATGTGCGGGTCAAAGAGTTGTATAAGCATGCCAAATTTCAACTCTCTAGGTTTAGCCGTTTGGCTACAATTTTTACCGAACAGACAGACAGACAGACGACAAAATGACGGTATAAGGGTTTTTTGGTCATACCTACAAAACCCTAAAAATAGTGTATTGGGCCCGGTAGTTCAATTTCAACCACCTGTATACTATTGATAAAATATTAATATATGTGTTTATTCTCATAAAGAATTATTTTAAGCAATTCTGTTCCTTATTTATTAATTGTTAATGACTATATTCCTTAATGAGCTTTATAAGGATTAGCCATCTTGATATGTAGTGATACATTTGGACTCCATGCAGACCAAAATTGGAGCGACTGGAAAGGTATTTGTAGAAATTTTTGTTAATTTTATATGTAAGTCATTGTTATGTAGAATGTGCTTCTATGGACAATATAGAAACACATACATGCGTACACTATCGGCTAGATAGAGAAACAAAATATTTTTTAAATCATTTTCATAAATCCCGATTATTGACTAAATGAATATTGAATTATATTGGTATAGCAACAACAATTTATAAGTTAGAACCTGCTCTTAAAAATATTTGTTGTACTGGTACAATAAATAAAATAATTAACTTTCTGCTGCAGCAGACCATCTGCATATTTCTTTTGTAAGACTTAATAAAACAATTAAAATAAAACAATTTTTTGTGGTTAAATTTTTTCCTTTGCCCTAGCTCCCGTTCTTGTTCCGACAATATATACAGTTGTGGACAAAATAATAGTAGTGTTTAGCAAAATAATTATTTCTAATAAAAATCTTGTTTAAGCTTAAAAATAAATTAATAATTTTTTACATAAATGTGGTACAAATGTTGAATAGGGAAATTATAACATTGATTGGTAGCATTGTGAGTTATAACATTGGTAGCCTTGTTCAAGTTACTGTGAATCTGTATTCAGATCTGTTTTGTTAAAATAACATATCTGTTGTTTTCTGTCGTTTTATTCGTATTAGCTTTTTATTTATTGGACTTTATTGACATTTATCAAAGGTAAGATTACTATTAGTGTTAATTCAATGAAATATCCTTAGTAATTGAGAAATTTTATTTGTTTAAACAGAAATTATGGGCCGTGGGAAGCATTGTAGTGAAGAAAAAAGAAAACTGATTATAAAATTAAAACAAGAGGGAAAAACATATGAATTTATTCAAAATGCATTAGATTGTTCTCCTATGATGATTAGAAATGCATTAAAATGGAAAAATGTTGATGAAACCAGGGGCCGAAAAAGAAAAACAACTGACCATACAGACCGATTAATAAAACGTGCTGCTGTTGCTGATCCTTTTGTGACTTCCCGCCAAATTAAAGATGATTTAAATTTAAGAGTTTCTTCCAGAACAGTTCGTAGGCGGTTATTAGAAAGCAAATTATTCGCCAGAAGTCCAAGGAAAGTTCCCCTTTTGAAAAAAAGGCACGTTGTAGCCAGAATGCGTTTTGCAAAAGCACATGAAGATTGGCCTGCTTCAAAATGGCGGAACATTTTGTGGTCTGATGAAAGCAAAATTGTTTTATTTGGGTCAAGTGGACGCAGGGTATACGTAAGAAGGCCACCTAACTCTTCCTACAAACCGCAATACACTATAAAAACTGTTAAACATGGTGGATCAAAAATAAATATTTGGGCTTGTTTTTCCTATTATGGCGTAGGGCCCATCTATAAGATTGATGGAATTATGGACCAACATATTTATCTGGAAATTTTACAAAACACCATGTTGCCTTATGCAGAAGAGGATATGCCGCTAAAATGGGTCTTCATGCAAGACAACGACCCAAAACATACCAGTCGTAGGGTAAAAAATTGGTTTGTGGAGGAGGGGATTGAAGTTATGGATTGGCCTGCGCAGTCACCAGATCTCAATCCCATCGAAAACCTTTGGACCGATGTCAAAGAGGCAGTTTATAAAGAAAAACCAAGATATCAGCACGAATTATGGAACGTTGTTCAGGATGCTTGGAAAAACATTTCTTTAAAACGTTGTCAAGATCTGATCAACTCCATGCCGAATCGGTGCAAATCTGTGATTCAAAATAGGGGACATGCAATTAAATATTAATATTTTTAATATTATTTTACTAATTTAGTGTCACTAATTATCTATAAAATTAATTATTTGTAATAAAACATAAAAATAATATATACTACTATTATTATGTCCAACCTTTTTTTTCTAATTTTATAATTATTGTAAATACTAGCAAAAATAAAAAAAATTGTAGTAGTTGGTATATCATCTTACATCTACTTATTTCATTATTAAATATTATATTTGCATTAACAGTAACTGTTTAACAAAAAAATACGTTGATTCGTTAATTTTGAGCACACTACTATTATTTTGTCCACAACTATATATATATATATATATATATATATATATATATATATATATATATAGGGGGGCCGCAGACAATATTTAAGTTATTTTGGGGGGTCCCATGCCAGAAAAGGTTGAGAAACACTGTTCTAGAGAACGATGATCCGTTCAAGTGTGTTTGTGTCTGTTTTACTTTGTAAACATAGTGCAATTTTTTTATACTCTGTTCGGAATCAAAGAAAATCAAATCGGAGAAAAAAACATAATTTTAGATCATGACGTACACGTACTTTGATATTCTATTATTCGTGACTGCAAATAACAGTGAGACATCTGGTGTTGACTGGCTAAATTAAACAGAAGCGTATATTTGGATAATATTTGTAGCGTGTTGTGCTGCAGTTTATGTGAATTAAGAAGTATTTTAAAATATAGTGACTTAAATACAGTGCTTTTTTGCCGAAATATTGTTTGAACAGATAAATGTTAAGAAAAAACTTCTGACATATACGCTTCTCGGCCGCCATTAGCTGTTGTATGCAGCGCCGCCAACGTTAGTTTCAGTCGCGAATTGAACTACAAATAAAATATTTTTTTCTCTATGGCAGCGTTTCCCAAAGTGTGGGTCGCGACCCGGTACTGGGTCGCAGAAAAATATTGCCAGGTCGCGAAAAAAATTGTAAAAACACAAAAAAGATTTTTTTTGTACATATTATTTTTTTTACGTCAGTTAATCACTAAAATAATGTGTATTTGTGCTCTTTATTACTATACTATATTCTTTATTACTATACTATACTTTTTATTACTATTTATTACTCTTTATTACTATAAAGCTACTGCTTTAAAATAAAATTTGTTTTGTAAATAAATTTTCATACGGTGGGTCGCGAAAAATTTTAAACCTCCTACCGGGTCGCGATCAAAAAAGTTTGGGAACCGCTGCTCCATAGCAACTACACAACTTCTGGATTAATATGAAAAATAAAAAAAGTCAGTGGTTTTCAAAATTTGGGGTATCTTTTTGTTTGTTTATTTTTGGACGAAATTCACATTTTAGAGAAAATTGGCAAAGGAAAAATCGATTGCATTCTACGTCACCATGCTGTCTTTTAAATTCTGCCGGACATTTACCTAACACCCTGTATTGTATTATAATTAACTTAAATTTAACAAAATTGTTACTATATGACGTGGATAGTGTGGTGTTGTTAATTATGTAGTTTGTTCTACTCCTAAAGAAATCTTTATAAATATATTTTTTGCAATATAATGCTACATTGGTAAATAATGAAAATAAATGCATGCAATTCTTTCAATAGGCAGATAAGTAACTGTTATGAGTCACTAATCACTTATTATTTTTAAGACCACAAAAAGTCGTTTTTCTTAAAAATTTCTTATGTACGGATATCAGTGGCGCAGCCAAGATTTTGTCTTGGGGAGGGTCGAATCAAATATCGAGGGCACGCGGGCCGTATATGGCCCTCAACCTTATTTTTTGTGGCCCCTGAAGCGGTAATCAAAATCACTTGAGCTTATTTAGTGGAAAAATATATTTAAAAATGTAAAATATATTCTCTTCCCCTTTTCTGTTTATAAAAAAATGTCAAGAAACCCTTCGGGATATTTAAAGTTCCGTCACTGCTTATCATTTTGTATGTAAAATAGACTGCGTCCCAAATCAGTTCGACTCCCCTGCTGTTGGATATTGATGATATCAAATAATAATTCCATTATTTGTTCATAAAAAAATGGAATTGTTAATCTATGTATCAAACACTTTCACTTGATTTTTTCTTCGATAAATACATATTTATTTATATTTTTCGCGGGATATATTTTTGAAGTCTCAATATTTTTCTTACTTTTCTAAATCAGCCGCTTGGCCACAATTTGTACCGAACGAACAGATTCGTGTGAAGGTTATACCGAAGTCAGATTTCCACTTTATCTTATCTGAATCGAGTAATTACTGGGCGAATGTTTTAATCGATGTGTCAGGGGGAAAAAGGATCAACGCTCCCCGTCATATAATTCGTTGGAGCATATTTGGAAAGTGATGTATTTTCACTTGAACAATAACAGCCCTATCAAGAGTAGGCAATCTTAAAAAAAAATTATATGAAAAAAAAATAAATAAAAGATGCCAATATTGTTTACAATGAAGTAATATAAAAATTAACTACTGTTGTGGTTAACAAATTTTATCTTCAACTCTCCGAGCAGCGCTGTGTAATCTGCTGGTCCAGGGAGGGGCCCAGGCCCGTCGCCCCTCCCCCCTTGGCTGCGCCACTGAAGGATATAAAAGAGTTACACCGTTGAAAAGATAAAAAAAGCTCTATAATTTTGTGTTAAATAATATGTGTAGTGTATTTTGAAAAATAGTTATTAACTGTCGAGCCTTTTGCAAAACAAATGAAAAAAAATGTTTGATGCCACTATAGTCTGGCTCTCATTACTCCGAATATATTTTATTTGAACAATATTTTTATAACACTTTTTATTAAGGAAATAATCAAGGTGAACATGTGTTGCCTCACCCTGTATAGAGTAATTAAATAGTACAATTAGTAATGGCTCTGTAATAAAAAAAAATAAAACTGTATAATTAAGAAATTCAAAAAAGTTCCTCCCATAAATAATAGTGAAATGCGTTTCGTTAAGTAACACACAGAACAGAAAATCGAACAAAACTGCGCTCAGCACATACAGAGGGATTATTTAATGGCGAGACGACGTCACCGAATTTTACGTGCCTCCTAGCAAAATACTATGACTATAATAACCTTGCAGAAAATTGGATTATGAAGAAAAAAAGATTATGCGAATGCGCGCATAATCGCCTGCTACGATGTGTATGAAACGGCAAATTATTATAACTTCCTGTGACGTCGTCTCGCCATTAAATAATCACTCCGTATGTAGCAGTGGAAACCCGAATTATTCTGATAATAATAATAATGTATTAAACCAAAAATGTACATTTGCACAATAGGTAAGTCAAAATATCATATGGAATACAACGAGAAAAGAATGACAATAATGCTGGTAATAGAGGATTACATATTTCTACTCGTTTCTTGCATATATTGCAGAATTCTTCAATATTATAAATAGCATGCTCAAGAAATAAGTTTTTGAGATTATTTTTTAAAGTGAACACTCATTTCAGCTCCTCAATGTGGTACATCGTCTGCTTGCCAGTTGGGCAAATTGCAATCAAACTATGACTGAGGATTGAGATTAAAAAATTAATTTCAATTTCATTGATTAATGAGTAAGGTATATCACTCATAATGTAGTTATTCACGCTGGTAACTAAATTAAATACAAGGTGTCTCAAAAGAAATTTTATATTTATTTAGCTTACTGCGTGAACGCAACGTATCCGAGGGGCGCGGGAGTTATGTCAATCGGTAGCCTGGCTCTTGGGAATGCAGTCGCTATGGAGCGTTTCTCGGGAGCAGACCGCGCGTTATTCGTGCGAGAGTTTTACAAAAACGGTGATTCGGCGACTGTAGCGCGTAGAAAATTCTGCAGTATTCGAGGTTTTCGCCACTTAAATGATGCGCCAAGCATTCCTCTCATTCGACATTGGGTTAAAAAGTTTGAAGAGACTGGTACAACGCTGGATAAATCAAAATCCGGGCGACCTAGGTCATCAAGAACGGTAGAAAACGTGGAAAATGTTAATCAGTCTGTTCGTGACGACCCGAACCTTTCAATTCGGAAGCGCGCAAGTGCTTTAAATGTGCATAGATCATCATTACATCGCATTATGCACAAATACTTAAAGCTGCACCCCTACAAAATTCAATTGGTGCAACAATTAAAGCCCCAAGATGCCAGTCAGAGGCTTAAATTCGTAAATCAGGTGATTGACCGATTTTCAACGTTTACCAACATTTTGTTTTCGGATGAAGCTCATTTTCATCTTAATGGCCACGTAAATAAGCAGAACTGCCGCTACTGGAGTACAACGAATCCGAAACGCAAACATCAGAAACCCCTACATTCGCCTAAAGTGACCGTATGGGCTGCGACGTCGGCGCGAGGAATTATCGGCCCTTACTTTTTTGAAGACGAAAGGGGGCGTGCAGTTACAGTGAATTCAGAGCGTTATGTGGAGATGTTAGACAACTTCTTGGTACCTGAACTGCAAAACTTTCCTGGCTATAACCAAAGAACATGGTTCCAACAGGACGGAGCAACTTCACACACGACCAATATGTCTCTGCCACGTGTTCGTGAAATTTTCTCAGACAAATTGATCTCCCGGAGAGGTTACATAAATTGGCCTCCACGCAGTCCAGATTTAACCCCTATGGACTTTTTCCTATGGGGTTATCTTAAATCTAAAGTTTACGCCAATAAACCGACTTCACTGGCGCATTTGAAAGAAAATATCCGTCACGAAATGGCAGCCATCCCTGAGTCCACCTGCCGAGACGTCATAAGTAATTTTACTGTTCGATTAAATGAGTGCCGAGAACGCGAGGGTCTACATTTAGACGATATTATTTTTAAGAAATAAATCCCCAAAAAGTGTATTTTAATAATTAATAAACATTTTTTCTATATACGGCTTACTTTTTTTTTTTTCGATCCACTAAACATAAAATTTCTTTTGAGACACCTTGTATTTACTTATTATCATTATTAAATTTTCGTTATGATTGAAACTAAAATCAGGATTGAGATTTGATCTTTTCACTCTTACTGTTCATTGGAATTTAGCATTTATGCATTGTAGACGTCTGACGCAGATTTAATTTGTGAGATATTTGAGTGATATATTTTACAATTCTATATTTGTATTTTTTCGTCAACATAAGTGACAACGATACTCGTGAAAGTTTTGGTGCATCGATTCTTTTAATATCTGAAGTATCAGGAACTTCAAATTCTTCTCAGTAAGTCAATTATGGTAAGAGAAAAAATGTTTTATATAAATCGAAAACGGTAGATGATACGTTTTTTCAATATTCAATAGATATATTTCAATATTTAGCCGAAAAAAGCTGTGTAAAGCAAAATAAGTTTATTGCTCAATGCGGTCAATGCCAATCTAAAGTTGAAATTGAAAAAGGATATAAAAATAGTTCACCGAAATTTATATCTCATCTTAAAAGATGACACGGAAACAATGCATTTATTACATTTGAAAAACATTGATTCTAAAGGTAGACAAACAGTCTTTCTTAAATATCAAGAACAATTAGAGCCGGAACAAAAATTTGAAGAAGATGTTACCAAATATGTTATTCCTGTAAGGTCGGTAGAGTGGCAAAATGTAATGCTCTTTTGAAAGCTGCAAGACGGCCGAAAATTATTAAGAATTTGGGTATAGGGATATTATATATGTAATATCAAATTTTTTTGACAAAATATCACAATATGATTGAAAATTAATGATTATTAATTATTGATTAATAGAGTCCGGCAAAAATATGCAACGGTACTTTAGTTAGGTGTTTTTCGATAAAAAGCGGCACATGTGTTATCTGTAGAAATAAAATGTAATTATATATATTTGTAATGTGCCCTGCTGACAAATAGTGTAGCGTATAAAAATTTAATATCTTATCAAAAACTGACCAATGGCAAAGGAGTGACCGGTATTACCTATCTCGGATATAATCCCAAAATAATGAGGTGTCGTTATTAAGATAAGAATTCATTGTGGTACAAGTATTTTATTCTTTTGTTTTTTGTTGGTTTTTTGGTTAAAATAAAGTTTAAAATAGCACGCCTATGGCAAAAGTACCGTTGCATATTTTTACCGGTCTCTGTTGATTAAATAAGGAATGATTCATTTAGTTTGATTACATTTTCATTCAAATTTTTAGTTGATTGAAAGTTTAGTTAAATAATGCGCAGCTCTGCTGCTTACTATGTAGAACCGGCCCGGGGTGAAGCCCCATGCATCGAAAAGAAATTATGCTCCTATAGAAGAAAAAGGATATATAAAACTGTCTTATAATATTCTGTGTACATATTCTCATACTATTATTTTTGACAGTTATTTCTACAAGTGAAATTACTATAGAAATGCCCAATACCTGAACTGAATAATGAATAAAAAAATATCACAACAAAAATATTTAAATATAAAAATATTTAATTAGATTGGTCAATAATCGCATTGTATTCGATAAAAGAAAGTAATGTGTAGTAATATCAAAAATAATCGCCATAAAAGTTACTTAATAAAACAATAAAAATATTTGCACGGTAGAAAAATTGCGTAATTAATTCATATTCAAAGATAAGCAAAATTATTACTTGCATAACTGAATAATCTTGATCAATATTATAGTATAAAACACAAAAGCAAAAGTGGTACAAAATTTTACCACTTGATTGCCATTTAAATATTCTATGCAGGCTGTAACAAGAAAGAGGGAATACGATTTTTCACTGGAGTGTTCGGAGAGGCAAAAAAAAATAGTTCAAATGAAATGCAATCCATTCACGATGTTTGCTCATCTGAGTAGGTCATATTAGAGCCAGTTTTGTTGGTAGCCACGACATTTTTCATAGAGAGAAGAGACGACATACGTTTTCCTCTACTAAATGATAAAAACGATTGGGTTTTCAATCCTTTCAATATAGAAAAAAGAGGAATATGAAAAATCATCGACCTGACTGCAAACAAGAAAAGTTAAATTTAATGAATTCATTAAACGAGTTTTGATATAAAGAGAGGAATATACAAATTTATTCAAAAAGGCGCTTCGTTGTTTGTAACCATTTATTTAGTTTCATTTGTGTAAAAGCGTATTTTCGCTCTATACTGTGTTAAGAACAGAATACAGAAGTAAATTAGATACTAGTTTTGATATTAGAATTCAGCTATCGGCAATTAAACCAAATTTTGAAGAAAAAAAATTTTCTTCACGATAATTTAGGGTGACCATTCGTCCCGCTTTCTGCGGGACTGTCCCGCATTAAGATACGTCCCGCAAAAGTGCCGCATTTTAACATTTTTTCCCGCATTGTAACTTGTATTTGAGGAAAGGAGAACCTTTTTTTTTTTGTTCTTCACTTGGATTTGGGATGTGAGGACCTTTTTTTTGCTCTTCACTTGGATTTGGTAGGTAAGGACCTTTTTTTTGCTCTTCACTTATATTTGGGAAGTGACGACCTTTTTTTGCTCCGTCCCGCATTGCCTTCTTAAGAAAATGGTCACCCTACATTAATTACCAGTTAATAAATAATATTTGCTTTTATTATTAATCTTTTTATTGTGTTCACAATAAATTATTTTCGATTTATAGTTTTACATTTATTATCAGTAGAACGTAATAATTCTACTGACCATATTACTCTTGAAAGAACACATATTGAAAATATGGTCACGAAACCTGGAAAGAGGAGGCCAAGTCTCAATTCGGGCTGTTGTGCTAATGAAAAAATTGTAAAAATTGCTGAGAACTAAACCAGTAGAAGAATTTTGAGTGGGATATCAACTGAAACCTTGTAATGTGTGGATAAACAAGATTTTTTTTTAATAATAATTTTTTTTATGTGGTTTTCTAAACATATGTCAAAAAACTTTTGTCCCCCACCCTATCTCCCTGAGGGGTAAGAACGAAAGAACACATCGTGAGATAAATATAAACAAATATGTATTAAATGAAGAAAAATATATTTTTTTAATTTTTTTAATGGGGTATCAAATGAAACCTCTTAATGCGTGGATAAACAAGTAGTTTTATTTTTGAAAAATTGCCGCCACAAATATGTCCTAACAACTTATGTCCCCCACGCTAATACCCACAGGGGTTGATATAAAAATCTGAAAGAAATCTCCATAATGTACATTGATGGGAACCGGAATAGTTCAACAGGAATTATTGATCAGATTAGTTTTTCGAAAAATACAGATTTTTTTGTCTTCTTAAAACATTTTTTATAATTTATTGTGTGTTATCAAAAGAAAGCTCTTCAGACATAGATTAAGGAATGGGAAGTAGTTTTTTTAGAAATTACATTTTAACAAGATTTTTTTCCAAAAATGTATTTAAAAAATGCTACCCCGTACTAATTCCGGTATTTAAACCGGAAACAAAATATTGCAGTTTTTGTGTTTTTGGCAAAATTAATAATTTTTTTAATTTTTGGCTAAATTATGGTTAATAATGTTATGGATTAGTAAGGTAGTGAAACTAAGCCTATAGGCAAATAGTCATAAGAGAGACTCTATCTGGCGGAATTATGCTTAACTAACCTAATAGACAAGATTGTTATTTTGCTAACACACGTATAACATTTGTTAGGATTTTTAGATTTTGTATATTTGGCTAAAGTGTGATATTTATTGTTACAACATATTACTGATATTAGTTATCAGTGAGTGTTTGCTCCTGGATGCAATTCCTGGAAAAAAGATCGCCGCATCTTTCATTCTTTTCCACCAAAAGGTGTGTGTGTGTGTGTGTGTGTGTGTGTGTGTGTGTGTGTGTGTGTGTGTGTGTGTGTGTGTGTGTGTGTGTGTGTGTGTGTGTGTGTGTGTGTGTGTGTGTGTGTGTGTGTGTGTGTGTGTGTGTGTGTGTGTGTGTGTGTGTGTGTGTGTGTGTGTGTGTGTGTGTGTGTGTGTGTGTGTGTGTGTGTGTGTGTGTGTGTGTGTGTGTGTGTGTGTGTGTGTGTGTGTGTGTGTGTGTGTGTGTGTGTGTGTGTGTGTGTGTGTGTGTGTGTGTGTGTGTGTGTGTGTGTGTGTGTGTGTGTGTGTGTGTGTGTGTGTGTGTGTGTGTGTGTGTGTGTGTGTGTGTGTGTGTGTGTGTGTGTGTGTGTGTGTGTGTGTGTGTGTGTGTGTGTGTGTGTGTGTGTGTGTGTGTGTGTGTGTGTGTGTGTGTGTGTGTGTGTGTGTGTGTGTGTGTGTGTGTGTGTGTGTGTGTGTGTGTGTGTGTGTGTGTGTGTGTGTGTGTGTGTGTGTGTGTGTGTGTGTGTGTGTGTGTGTGTGTGTGTGTGTGTGTGTGTGTGTGTGTGTGTGTGTGTGTGTGTGTGTGTGTGTGTGTGTGTGTGTGTGTGTGTGTGTGTGTGTGTGTGTGTGTGTGTGTGTGTGTGTGTGTGTTACTAAAAAATTCTCCTATAAAATGGGAAGAACCCTATTGTTTTTTATGAAAATCGGTTGACTAGAAATGGGAGTTTACTCTTGTCGATTTTAAGATTTTTGCGAATATTTAGCAACAGAAAAATATTTCGAAAAAATTTATTGAACAAAAGTTACTATAAATGCAATAACTAATAACTTTTATTTGAGACGTTTTTTGATAAAACGAAAAATTTCGAAAAGTTTTGTAAAATTATTTAAAAATTTTCCAAGTCTCAATTTTTTCATACTTATATGTAACGTTTCCATGGTCATAATAATTAATTCGTGTAATAATTAGTTCGTAAATAATCACTTTGCAGTTTAGTAGTGAGGACCTTTTTTTTGTCATCACACCTTGTATTGACTTGTTACATAAATCCGTTCGTTTTTTTTCTCTCCTTTTATTCAATAAAATATACATTCTAAAAAAAAACTTTTACTATAAAATGTACTGTCCATTAATTTCTATTACTTTGGCAAACGCTCAGGCCATTCCATGATGCCATCGCTCCAGAAGGTTCCGTCTTTGCTCTCGAAAAATCTGTAGAGGTGAATTTTGATATCGTCCAAAGATACGACATTTTTTCCGTCAAGGGAATATTGTAGAGAGCGGAACAAATAGTAGTCGGAGCATATAGTCCAGACATCGCACCATCCGACTACTATTTGTTCTGCTTTCTACAAAATTCCCTTAACGGAAAAAAATTCGCATCTGTGGACGATATCAAAATTCACCTGGACAGATTTTTCGAAAGCAAAGACGGAATCTTCTGGAGATATGGCATCATGAAATTGCCTGAGTCCATTATTTTCTATCGTTTGTCCAAAATAATAGAAAATAATGGACAGTACATTTGATAATAAAAGTTTTTTTGTAGAATGTATTTTTTATTGAATAAAAGGTGAAAAAAACAAAAAAAAACGAACGGACTTAAGTCAACAAACCAATAGTTTAGAAGTGCGGACCTTTTTTTGGTCATCAATTTGTAGTTTAGAAGTGAGGACCTTTTTTTATATATTGACTTGAGGCGCCGTGGGAAAATTTTAATACATTAAGGGCGCCCGGAACCACTGCGATAGGGAATTGATCCTGATTTCTTGAGCCCGGATCCATGGTAGCACAAGTAACGGACGTCATTATAAATTCATAAATCAACTTAAGCAATATAGAAAACAATAAAGACCTTAGCCAACAAATAAACAGTAATTACATAGTCCATACACGATTATATTCTTCGGCCTATTGACAACACGCGCAGAGAAAGTATTATTTTCCGGTAGATACAATTTCTGGATCGCACACATCTGTAAACTCCACTTACGTAAGTGTGGAGTAGTTGCACTGACAGGCCTCTAACATACCTGAAGATTTATTAAACCTGTACACTTGTTTATAGACACATTTTCAAAAGGCGTGATATTATGAGATTATTTTGAGTTATGTTATTTGTAATTGTAATTTACTTTCTTTAACGTTAAATCAGTATTTGAAATAAGGAATTACTATTTTTATTTTATATTTGCTCACGTTTTGCAGACATTCAAACAAATTTCTGGGATGCAAAAATGTGTAGTTTATGAATATAATAGTTATTTATGTAGCAAGTACATTAAGTCTGACTTTCAGACGAGCTGTGTACAATATTTTAAATTTATTTATTATTTACTTCAATCGTGAGAAAAGTTTTAACCTGATACAATAATAAGGTAATTTAATATAAGGTGACCATATTTTTTAGTTCAAAATTCGGGACGGGAGTTCATAGACGGGGAAGGGGGGGTTAATTATTCAAGCATGATTGTTTAATTCATTTTTAGGCTTTTGTAGGTATGACCAAAAAACCCTTATACCGTCATTTTGTCGTCTGTCTCTCTGTCTGTTCGGTAAAAATTGTAGCCAAACGGCTAAACCTAGAGAGTTGAAATTTGGCATGCTTATACAACTCTTTGACCCGCACATAGGAAAAATACTAAAATATCTAAAAAACATATCCCCCTAAAAATATAAACTTATATGTGCTCATCGAAAAAAAAATATTTTTTTAAAATTTTGAGTAGGGTATCAAATGAAAGCCCTTAGTACGTGATTTAACGTTCAAAATTTTATTTTTGCAAAATAAATTATTTTGATGCGATTTTTGCCTAAATTGTGCAAAAAAAATTTTGTCCCACACCCTGTAGCCCAGATGGTTTAAACTAAAAATCTGAAAAAATTCTAAGTAATGTACATTGGTTTGAACCGGAATAGTACAACAGGAATTTTTGATCAGATTATGTTTTCGGAAAAAAACGCATGTTTTGTGTTTTTAACTAAAATATCTAAAATATTTAATCCGCTATTTAACACAGAAAACGAGTGAACGTCCGTAGTCCAATGGTAACGTTCTCGCTTTGTAAGTTGCAAACTACTGTTCGATTCCCGTCAATTTTTATTTTTTGTTTTTTTTTGCATTTTTATTTTGTCAAAATTCTAGTTATATTTTGGCAAATGTTGCATTTATTTTTTAAAAGCGTAAATTTAATAACCAGTGGGAAGTGTTGAAAATATAATTTAATTCTATGTTTGAATGTATACAAAATCAGAGGGGCGGCGTTTATGACTTAAACAACCAATAGAAGCCGTAGGCGCAATTTTCAAAATATTAATGAACCTTGCTATATAAAAAAAAATACTGCAAATATTTAAAAAACCCAAATAATGGTATTAGGCATTCGAATTAAAATTAATAAAAAAATATTTTAACATAAAATTTGTTTTGACATCCCAAATAATCATCATTCACTTACTAAATACCTGCGAAACCCTTAAAGCCCTGGGCCCCCAAAAAGCTAGATCTGCCACTGGCGCCACCCTATACTTATGCTTCCTATCAAAACGGTTAAATACTTTATTATCAACCTGTAAAGTATAATCGTAAGACAGTCCCATTTTTTTTTTCTCGTTTTAAATAAATGTTTTAAAACCAAAAATTAAGCAATTAAGAGCACCAGGTGGCACTAATTTAGTAACCCAAAAATAAAATAAAATACATAGTTATTCTACCTTCTAAAATATTACCCAACTATTTTGTTCTAATTTAAATAGTTTAATAAAATGACATAAGAAACAAAATCAATTACTGTATGTTACATATAGTT
Organism: Liopterus haemorrhoidalis; assembly: GCA_963971575.1. Classification (NCBI taxonomy): domain Eukaryota; kingdom Metazoa; phylum Arthropoda; class Insecta; order Coleoptera; family Dytiscidae; genus Liopterus; species Liopterus haemorrhoidalis. The sequence goes on from OZ020611.1 coordinate 26,808,757, forward strand.
ATTTATATGCCATAAGATTTAAGATGTAATAATTTTTAATCATTCTTATTAAAACGAGAGACGTTGACATTTTTAGATATATTTTATTCGCATATAAACTATCAATTTACTGTTACATAAGAGCGGAGTTCAGGAAATGTGCAGTTAAAGTTCTGGAAGTTCAAGTTTATGATAGAAAGTGTGTAATTTATTCAAGACGGTAGTTTAGTAGTTTTGTGTATTGTGTCTCTGGTATAAATGGACTTCATAAATTTAATATAAATAGGTGACTTATTTGAACTGAACAAGATTTGTAATACGCAACAATGGTCCAAATTAAATGTCACTGCATAAATTTAATTGAGTTTTATTATGCAATATTCTGTTAGAGAAATAAATAGTGTACATAAGCACCAGTGTTGTAATAGATACATTTGAAAATATATCTAGATACAGATACAGATACTTGAGGAAAAATGTATCTAGATGCAGATACAGATACAAATTTTAAAAAGTATCTAGATACAGATAAAAAAAAATTTACAATGTATCTAGATACTTCAAGATACTTTTAAGATACTTTCGGAAAAATGAAAACACCACAAAAAAAAGAAATAACTAGAGCAAGGAATATATTTGTGAAAATAAAAAATAAGTTAGGTATGCACTATTATTACTCTTAAAATAAACACAAATAGCCTTTGAAACTGTGTGTCAGAAATATTAACTAACTATATACCTATGTAATCTTTAAAAAAATCACTTTTTTATTCCAATTTCAGCGGATATCTCGAACATTTTTTGTTCGCTAATAAATTACTGATTAATAAATGAGTATTTAGGATGACAAAAATAAAAAAACAATTTTATTTATTATATTTTTCTTTATTTAGTCATTTAATTCACATTTATAAAATTAATTCTTATTCTTAGATTAGATAATTACTTAATGGTTGTTTTACTTAACCGTTGTTAATAAAATTATTTAATTTTTTTTTTATTTATTATTTTTTTAAATTTATTCAGAGCTGGAAATACAATTACACTTTATTAAAATTTTATAGATAAAAATAAATTAAATAAATAAATAAAAAGTTTGAGAATTATGATAAAATACAAGTTCTATATATAATTAATTAAATTTTGGAAAACATCCTTTTATTTTTTTCCTGTGAAGCATGTTTTTACTCCCACCAAGCAAGAAAGAGTTTATTGGTCGCTGATTGGTTAATTTGAACTTAAAATTCAAATATCTGAATGATGCTAAATGTATTACCAACTTGAAAAATCGTAAGGACATATTTTGTAAAAAGACCTTGAAAAAGACAAAATAGGAAAGTATTTGAAAAAAGTACCTGAAATACAGATACTGATTTAAATATCTAGATACAGATACAGATACATATTTTAAAATGTACCTAGATACATTACAACACTGATAAGCACAGTGCCGTAGATAAGGCCCAGCAGGCCCAACGGTGCTGGGGGGAGGGCAAGAATATATTACAAGAAACAACAGAATTAGTGACACATTATCATTATTTTAAAAAGTTATAAGCTAAATTTTCTTGTAATATTAATTAAGATAATGCAGACATACCTAACAATACAACTCAATTGCAGAAAAATATAAAGTAAGACTTTAGATATATATGTAGACCATTTTTTGGTTTAAGCGAAACTAAATGGGGGTTTCGTTTTTTTAAGTTGACACGAAAACAAAGTTTGGCTATAAACTGTTCACTTCTGAAATAATAAACTAAGAGGAAATTTTGTTTTCAATAGTTTGCACCTTTGAAACTGTATGTCATGTTGGTATTAAAAAATTATAAAAAATGTCATTTTCTTAATAATTATCGGAACCAATAAATCTAAAATCGGTTTTACAGCGTAAGGAAAAATTTTAATTGACATTTAAAGTCCGTATTACACTACAAAAGTAACTAAAATAACTTGATCTATGCCTTATGTCACCTTAGAAAAATGTGTGTAAGAAGATAGGAGCTGTTTGGCCTTGCTTCGGATTGGTCTAGAACGTCATTCCTATTACACTGTTAAAATATTGTTTTTAGTCCAAGTTGAAAGATTTTATGGAGGAAATTCTCCATGTAATTTGTTTTTACGCAGTTTTTTTTATATATTTTTTAGGTTTTCTCACATATAAATATTTTTTGACACTTGACAATTAACAGATCAAGATAGAGGACTAATGTGAGGCCAAAAGACAGCCCAGCTGATAGTGCCCAAAGAAGAAGTTATTGATATAATTTTTAGTCCTTCATATATACATATATTTTTTATTTTTATTTACAATAAATATTTAAATAAAAAACTTTAGCTCTGAAGATATATTATTTGTTTTATTGCTTTATTTAAACTCTTTTAGCCAAATCTCTCTTTTTATATATAGGTACAGTCTGTTTCAAACGCTTAGGCGAAACTAGATTTTGCAATTTAGTTACTTTCATCGCTTAAATCGTGCTTTTCGGCCGTTTTGTTTAAGCTTTGTAAATCATACTTACAATAAACATTTTTTGGTTAAGGTTAATATCATTTTAAAATCTCATTTTCTTTATATTTTGATTTTTTGTGTAATTATTAATACAAATTTCCCATTTATTTATTTTTTTGTCATTAAAATATATAAAAAAATAATTTAATTTTGACATAGGTCATTCGTTTCCATGGTTTCATTGTTGTAATTTTAAATTTTGACATTCCAACGTGAAAAATAAAATAACCCAAGAAAGGTCCCTTGTCGTGACAACCTAAAAGAACGAAATTCCCATTTAGTTCCGCCTAAGCGTTTGAAACAGACTGTAGTATATAATTTTTAAAAATTTATATTTTTTTAACTTTTTCAAATTTCCCATTAGACTGATTTTATGTCGTATAAATAACGTAAGTGTATTATCTGCCTTGTTTAGTTCAATATCTTATTCGCCTCTTTTAAATTAAAAAAAAAAAAAACACTTGCTAACCCAGTTACTGCGCCCATGCCCTAGTTGTAACTTATTTTAAATTTCCCGCTATACTGTATTTGCCCAGTGTAAATCGTACTCGGTTCGTAGCGCTTTCTACTTTTTTCTAATTTGAAATAGACCATAGTTTGTCCTTACAAAAATGAACAGCTTATAGGTTATTTTATTTTTCATGTTGGCATTTATTATTAAGTAAAATTTATTTGAAATATAAAATTAAAATAAATAATACATTTTAAAAATTTTGGAAATTGTAAGAATTCAAGAAATGAGACATTTGTTAATACAAATGTCTCATCAAAATTACACAAAAAATCAAAATGTAATGAAAATGTCATTTTATAATGATATTAACTTTAACCTAAAAATGTTTATTGTCAGTATGATTTAAAAAGCTTAACTAAACTAGTCAAAAGCTTTTATAGTTTGATTCGAAATTATAAAAGTTACATGATTGTAAAATCTAGTTCCGCCTGAAGGTTTAGAATAGTCTATTATTATTTTTTTCAATTTTATTAATATAGAGATAAATAAGAAGTAAGTATTAGTTCAAGGTAGTTTAAAAAATTTATGTGAAGTGTGAATTTTCACACATTTCAGGATTTCGCAGGTATTTAGTAAGTGAATGATGATTATTTGGGATGCCAAAACAAATTTCATGTTAAATTTTTTTTTTGTTAATTTTAATTCGAATGCGTAATACCATTATTTGGGTTTCTAAATATTTGCAGTTTTTTTTTTTTTTGATTTAGCAAGGTTCATTAATATTTTGAAAATTGCGCCTATGGCTTCCATTGATTGTTTAAGTCATAAACCCGCCCTTCTGATTTCGTATACATTCAAACATAGAATCAAATTATAATTTCATCACTTCCCACTGGTTATTAAATTTACGCTTTTAAAAATTAAATGCAACATTTGCCAAAATATAACTAGAATTTTGACAAAATAATTTAAACAAAATAAAAATGCAAAAAAAAACTGTGAAAATAAAATTGACGGGAATCGAACAGTAGTTTGCAACTTACAAAGCGAAAACGTTACCACTGGACTAGGGATGTTCACTAGTTTACTTTTTTAAATAGCGGATTAAATATTTTACATATTTTAGTTAAAAACACAAAAAATGCCTTATTTTCCGAAAACATAATCTGATCAAAAATTCCTTAGAATTTTTTCAAATTTTTAGTTTAAACCATCTGGGCTACAGGGTGTGGGACAAAAATGTTATTGCACAATTTCTGCAAAAATCGCATCAAAATAATTTATTTTGCAAACATAAAGGACTTTCATTTGATACCCTACACAGAATTGTAAAAAAATATAATTTTTTTTTTCGATGAGCATATATTTGTTTATATTTTTAGGGGGACATGTTTTTTAGATGTTTTAGTATTTTTCCTATGTGCGGGTCAAAGAGTTGTATAAGCATGCCAAATTTCAACTCTCTAGGTTTAGCCGTTTGACTACAACTTTTACCAAACAGACTACAGTCAAATTGTAGACAGACAGACAGACAAAATAACGGTATAAGGGTTTTTTGGTCATACCTACAAAATCCTAAAAAGGAAGCAGGCTCAACATTTCATTGGCTCTGAGCCTTTTTGTAGACTGCCTTTTTTGTTTTCTTTGCCGCAAATGTCAAAATTTTAGACCATAACTCAAAAGTGGCCATTTATTTTTGATCCAAGATTTAAAATGTATAAATTTACCAATTACATAACAAATTTTAAAAAAAAAATCATTAAAATTTTGATCAAATCATTTTTGTTTTTCTTTGATTTTAGCCGGGTTATGAAAGGTTGCTTGCTTGCTTTCCTAGTTTTCGAATTAAAGCCGATTTGGGTAAATTTTTTGCCTATAATTCCAAAAATTTTGCCCAAACTTCAAAATTGACCCAATTTTATTGATTTATGACCAAAAAAAAATACATATTTATACCAATTTTCAACAAAATCGAATTAATATAAAATTTATTTACTTATTTTTACCAAAACTTTTGTCCTTCGTTGCAGAAACTGTAGCCAGAATATATTAGTATTAATGTTAAGATGGTATACATACGGTTTTATTACACTTTACTTACGCATGTTAGTAAAAGATATAAATTTTGATCGAGTTTTGCGGCCAGAAGTGTTTGAATGTTTCTTGAAAGTGGAATATTTTCTGAAATTTATTTCTTTAATTTTTTTGTACGATTACTGAATTGTTAATATGGACATTTAAAAAGTAAATGGTTAACATCACCAATAGACTGGTCATCACATTGACAGTACAGGGTTGATTTCAAGTTTATTCTACGTAAATGGGAAAGGTGAGAGGTTATGATGATTAAATCTTAATCGTTCAGATGAAAGCCCTGCCTAGGTCTGACGAGAACCGGTGTTCATTTTGGTAGTGTTGTCTGCATTTTTCCATAACGATGCTTTATGCTGACGTGAATGCAGGAATTCCATGTTACCACCATTGATTTCGAAAACAAGTTTTTTCAATTTACATAAATTTCAATGGTTCGTGGGGCTATTTTGTAGCGGCATTCTCATTAAAACGGTTTCTAATAATTGTTTTGTTTTGATTAAATAAAAAGACCGCTCAGAATACTGCGGCTCCCTTGCCTTATCAACAAAGTGATAAAGGTGAACGATCATCGTTAACTCGGACAACTAGCAATGTAGAAGACACGAGTCAGCCTCACGCTCAGGAACCGCAGTTGTAACTCCTCATCACGGTTGCAACAACTCTCTAGTTGAGTAGAGAGATTGTGAAGATATACTACAGAAATGATCCTGTGAAGTATGATCTTATCTTATTCAAGTGATTAGTCAACACGTGATTCGACTGAACTACTGCTAGTAAGCGGAGATATAACTATGGTAGTCAGAGCCATCTAGCTGAGACATTTCAAATTAATAAAAGTGGGAGGGGGGATATTCAACATTTAAAGTTTAAAACAGAAACTATGTACTTAAATTTAGACTGACAGCTGCTAGTATTTATTTATCTGGGTACAAATATAATTATGCTTGAACAGTAATTTTTAAAATTATTATTGAAACATTTTTGAGCAATATTATTTATTCACAAAATTATGCTTACATTGCTATTAATCAAGTTTTCCTTATCTATATTAATAAAATTGTAGGTTATATCTGTTTTTTATTTTTTCGGTTTGATATTTGGTTTCTACACGTTTCATATGATTATAAGACAACAACCACAAAAAAATCAATTTTTGTCAGCTGTGGTCACCACAGGACCGACCGCCATCATAAAGTACTTGTATAAAATACATTCTAGCAGCAGAGTAGAAATAACTTGGCCTAATATTTTCTAACAGAGATATTATTTACTATGACCATGGAAACGTTACATATAAGTATGAAAAAATCAGCTGTGGCCACCACAGGACCGACCGCCATCGTAAAGTACTTATATAAAATACATTCTAGCAGCAGAGTAGAAATTACTTGGCCTAATATTTTCTAACAGAGATATTATTTATCATGACCATGGAAACGTTACTTATAAGTATGAAAAAATTGAGACTAAGAAAAAATTTCGAAAAATTTTACAGAAATTATTCGAAATTTTTCGTTTTATCAAAAAATATCTCAAATAAAAGTTATTAGTTATTGCTTTTATAGCAACTTTTGTTCAATAATTTTTTTCTAAATATTTTTCTGTTGTGAAATATTCACAAAAATCTTAAAATCGACACGAGTAAACTCCCATTTTTAGTCAACCGATTTTTACCAAAAGTCGATCAACTCGTGCCATTGATGGCAGAAGCTTAAATATGAAGTTTCATAAAAATCCTTTCAGCCGAATTTGCTCTGTACGTGTACACAGACAGATGGACAGACGGACAGACGGACATACAGACAGACAGACGGACGGACAGACAGATAGACCGACATAAATCATGCTAAAAATAGTCAAAACGTTATGTAGGGACCTCAATTCGTGGACATCCATCGAAATCTCGAAACGTCAAAATCGGTATGATCACAATACCTCCCTTATATATGTTGGCGGTTGGTAAAAAAGGTTTATAATAAGAATACAAACCTGCTTTCTTTATCAAAAAATGTGTCAAATAAAAGTTGTTAGTTATTGCTTTTATAGCAACTTTTGTTCAATAAATTTTTTCTAAATATTTTTCTGTTGTGAAATATTCGCAAAAATCTTAAAATCGACACGAGTAAACTCTCATTTTTAGTCAACCGATTTTTACCAAAAGTTGATCAACTTGTGCCATTGATGTCAGAAGCTTAAATATGAAGTTTCATAAAAATCCTTTCAGCCGAATTTGCTCTCGTGTACACAACGTGTACACAGACAGACGGACGGACGGACGGACAGACAGACGGACGGACAGACAGACCGACAGACATCATGCTAAAAATAGTCAAAACGTTATGTAGGGACCTCAATTCGTGGAGATCCATCGAAATCTCGAAATGTCAAAATCGGTATGATCACAATACCTCCCTTATATATGTTGGCGGTCGGTAAAAAAGGTTTATAATAAGAATACAAACCTGCTTAAATATACATAGGAATTTAATAAAATATTGATTCTCTGTTCTAATACTGTGAATAAGTTCTATTCACAGTATTCAAGAAACTTATTCGAAATATCCCATGATACAAGAAACACAAGACATCATACACAACGTTTATTCATTAGCTCAAGATAAAGAAGTACAGTAATACCCCGCCACTCGACGTTAATTCGTTCTGAAAAAGCGTCGAGTAGCGATTACGTCGAGTGGCGAGTCGAATATCTCCATAAGAAATAAAGGGAATCATATGTACATATATACATATACATATAAGGAAATACATATATGTATATGTTTTCCTTTTAGCTATGTTTGCATTTATATCCTTTGGACCCATAATTATAAATATAAATCACTTATTTTAGCAAAAAACAAAAAGTTCATAGCTGCACTAAATCTGAGTTGTTGTCGTCAAGATATCTGGGCGCGAACTGCTGGCCATGCGTTCATTTTGCTTTGTTTACCAAAATATGTATCACGTGATCGGTACTCGATCATGCGTCGGGTAGCGATGCTTCCGTCGACTCTCACTCTCGACATTTACGTCGAGTGGCGAAAACGTCGAGCTAAGAGGCAGTCGAGTAACGGGGTATTACTATAACTATCTTATGGATCCGATCCTATGTAGATATAGAAGGCAATAATACAGCAGACAAAGCCGCAAAAAAGCAACACCAGCAGCCACAACAGAAACACCATTGCCAATCTATGACTTCAAGAACAGGATTAAATAATTAAAGAAGACTGGAACCTAGAATGGAAACTGACGAACAACAATAAATTACGACATATTAAACACGACACGAAGAAATGGACCCTAACCAGAAACCGACGAGACAACGAATTGGACATACGGCAATTACACACCAATACGTATTCCACAGACTACAACCACCCATGTGCGAAGAATGATGAGAGGATAAATCTGACGCTCGATTGACACGTATACGCATGCGTTCCAGTGTAGCGGGAAAGAAGGATTTTAAAATAAGGTTATGTGTTTACCACTGTTGTGTTTACAGGTACTTATATGCAGCGCACGCATTTTTAAATACATTGAAAATGACTGTTATGTGCTTAATTTGTAATAAAATATTTTTATATTTATCATTTAAAAAGTATTCATAAGATAAACTTTAATGGTAATCGACGAATTTGTAAAACTTTACAAATAACCCTTGAAGAATCAAAATTTATAGAAATGTTACCAAAAGCAATAAATTATTTACTTTCGGACAATGACATGAAAAAATTTGGTGAATATTTTTTCACAAATTATTATCAGAAACCCAATCTTTGGGCTTATACTTATAGAAAATGTTTAAAAATTAACACTAATATTCACCTTGAATCCATACATAAAACTTCACAAAACTTTAAAGTATTTTTATTTAGAAGCAAGAAAAGTGCAACGTTTAGATAAATGTATTTTTGCAATTGTGAATTTAATTCGAGATAAAATTACAGACAGAATAATAAAAAATATTAAGGGATAAAATTATTCTCACATTGGAAACATAATTAAAAGGCACTGAATTGCATTAACTTTGGAATATGATATAAGCATAACAGCATCAAATAAATTTTTAGTAATTGGGGAAAAGAACTATGAAGTCACTAAACTTAAAACTTTATGCTGTAAATTAATATGTAATTTTTGTAACATCTGCGTCCACTCATACAATTGTGAATGTCCTGATTATTACATTAAACATACAATAGTACAGTAAACATATTTCTTTTGTTCATTTAAAATACGGAGATTCTTTGAAGTTTCATGAACATGAACTGAAGAAATATGCAATAATGAAAATAGAACACATCTACAAACATTAAAGAAAAATAACAACACACCAAATGATACATATGTAAAAGTAAATGCAATGTTGAAAGAAATACAAGATGATCATTTAAAATTGATGGAAAATAATGATACGGAAACTTTAACAGAAGTGAATGACCACTTAAAGAAAAATTAAAACTTGATTAAAATTAATAAGGAAAAGAAAAAACTGAAACGCCAACTAGATACGAGAAAATTTGAACCAAGTAATAAAAAAATTAATAAACAAATTTCTCTATTTAGTACTAGGAAAAAAGTAAAGAAGTTGCATATTTAAAAAAAAAAAGACAACACAAGAAAATATTATTGAAAAAATACAGAAGCAACTTTTTTTGTCTTAACTGTGTGAGCAGTTACAAACACATACATATGTACGTGTAATTTCATTCATTTTATCTCCTTTGTTTTTATTTAAGCAAATTATAACTTAAGAATGAATTATTTGTAGCTTAAGAATAATTTTATGATTATCGACAACACTGTGATATTTGTTTTTTTTTTTTTTTTTTTCTTGTTTTGTATTATAGTTCATTAGCTATGTGCTGTTCTATTAAATAAATAATAAATTGATGATTATTATTGTCTTATTATATTATCGATGTATTAATGATAATCTTAAACATATTTGCAATAAATCAGAATATTATTATTTTAATCTCCGTCATTTTGAAGCATGCGCACATGTGTCAATCGAGCGTCAGATTTATCCTCTCATCGAAGAATGTGCCACAGAACTGACAGTTGAACATATCCTGATGACCTGCAAGAAATATAGTAATGAAAGGAAAACATAATTTCCCCTATATTAAAACAAGCCCTGGCTAATGACAACAAAACAATAGAAACTCTACTAAATTCCTAGAAGACATATTAGTAAAAACATAATATAACTATCCCAAAAACCGAAGTGAACAACAATGTAAACCCAATATATATTTTTTTCAAATGTACTATTAATAATGTTAAATATAATATAAAATGTACTGTAATACTAATGGCCTTAGTTGCCAGTGTATTTTTTTGGTAAAGAAAAAAAAATACTATATTATTTTGTGCCGTAATTTCGGCATACTTAACCCTTGTATTTTTTTTTTTTTTTTTGAAAATCAAAAAGAAAGTTAATTAGTCGAAAGGAAAATGATATCTTTTAATGTGTAGCAATAAGTGATAAGGATCTAAACATAGGTGTTGCATATATGGGAAATGCAGTACAATTTCTATCGCTATTGTTTGCCAAGATGGCTAGGTCGAGTACGCTATGGTTTCGTACGTACGCATGTGAATTTATTGTCAAGATTTGGTATGGGCGATCTATCGTGACATTGCTCGCTTTCACTCACTTCTGATGGTCAGTGTGTGCATACCAACATTACCAGTGCCGTAGACAAGGGGGTATTAAACTATGGGCTCCGACACCACAAGAGATAGCGGTTACGCGACAGGCCAGTGGATTCTTAAAGTCGATTTACAATGCAAGAGAGTGAACAACATGGTCGAGACAGATCGCAGTGACGAAGCTTTACTGCAGACCTGGGTTTCTCTTATGAGTTTTAGAAAAATATATGAATACCCCACTATTAAATGTACACACGAAATTGAGAATTTAAGAATTAATAACGAGTTACCCTTTTTGGGTACCATACTTAAAAGCAATAATGAAATATTTATGTGAAGTGTGAATTTTCACACATTTCAGGGTTTTGTAGGTATTTAACAAGTGTAAAAAACCAACAGATTGTTGGATGTCTAGGACAATATTTTTTCTATAATCGCATCAAAATCAGCAGTTTTTTAATAATCATTTTTATTCGTTATTTTAGTACTAAAAGCTACCATTTAATTTTTTTAAACTAAATTTAAATAATTTGCGAAAATTTCGTCAAAATAAAATTTTAATACAAAAAAAACTAGTAATTTTTTCTGCACTTTCTTCGTATCAAAAAATTACTTTCATAAGTATTTCACTACTATAAATGATTTATTTGATACCTAAAAAACTAAAATAATTCAAACAATAGGGTGAATCATGATGTATTATATATACATATACTATAGTACGTGAAGCTTGACACCTGAACTCGACTCTCAGTTGTTAAAAAAATTTAATATATTTTGAATTTTAAAAGAAGACATACACTACCTTTGCCATGAATACAGAAAGTCCATAACATTATTAGATATAATTTTGACATGAATTAAAAAAAATAAATAATGATTTTGTCAAAAACACAAAAACTGCAATATTTTCCAAATGTTCAGCCGTTTTCTACCGTTTTCTACCGTACAGACAGACAGACAGACAGACAGACAGACAGACAGACAGACAGACAGACAGACAGACAGGCAGGTAGGTAGTCAGTCGGTAGGTAGCCTGACAGACACAAGACATTATAAAGGTCTTTCTCTCAGCGGCAGCCCTGGTGATGGTACAAGGTGTCTCAAAAGAAATTTTATATTTAGTGGATCGATTAAAAAAAAAGTAAGCCGTATATAGAAAAAATGTTTATTAATTATTAAAATACACTTTTTGGGGATTTATTTCTTAAAAATAATATCGTCTAAATGTAGACCCTCGCGTTCTCGGCACTCATTATACGAACAGTAAAATTACTTATGACGTCTCGGCAGGTGGACTCAGGGATGGCTGCCATTTCGTGACGGATATTTTCTTTCAAATGCGCCAGTGAAGTCGGTTTATTGGCGTATTTAAGATAATCCCATAGGTAAAAGTCCATAGGGGTTAAATCTGGACTGCGTGGAGGCCAATTTATGTCACCTCTCCGGGAGATCAATTTGCCTGAGAAAATTTCACGAACACGTGGCAGAGACAGATTGGACGTGTGTGAAGTTGCTCCGTCCTGTTGGAACCATGTTCTTTGGTTATAACCAGGAAAGTTTTGCAGTTCAGGTACCAAGAAGTTGTCTAACATCTCCACATAACGCTCTGAATTCACTGTAACTGCACGCCCCCTTTCATCTTCAAAAAATTAAGGGCCGATAATTCCTCGCGCCGACATCGCAGCCCATACGGTCACTTTAGGCGAATGTAGGGGTTTCTGATGTTTGCGTTTCGGATTCGGTGCACTCCAGTAGCGGCAGTTCTGCTTATTTACGTGGCCATTAAGATGAAAATGAGCAATCATCCGAAAACAAAATGTTGGTAAACGTTGAAAATCGCTCAATCACCTGATTTACGAAATTAAGCCTCTGACTGGCATCTTGGGGCTTTAATTCTTGCACCAATTGAATTTTGTAGGGGTGCAGCTTTAGGTCTTTGTGCATAATGCGATGTAATGATGATCTATGCACATTTAAAGCACTTGCGCGCTTCCGAATTGAAAGGTTCGGGTCGTCACGAACAGACTGATTAACATTCTCCACGTTTTCTACCGTTCTCGATGACCTAGGTCGCCCGGATTTTAATTTATCCAGCGTTGTACCAGTCTCTTCAAATTTTTTAACCCAAAGTCGAATGAGAGGAATGCTTGGCGCATCATTTAAGTGGCGAAAACCTCGAATACTGCAGAATTTTCTACGCGCTACAGTCGCCGAATCACCGTTTTTGTAAAACCCTCGCACGCATAACGCGCGGTCTGCTCCCGAGAAACGCTCCATAGCGACTGAATTCCCAACAGCCAGGCTACCGATTGACATAACCCCCGCGCCCCTCGGATACGTTGCGTTCACGCAGAAAGCTAAATAAATATAAAATTTCTTTTGAGACATCTTGTATAAGGATTTCTTTCTATATAATATAGTATTTTCCTTAACTAAAAAAAATAAAATTAACGGTTTCAAAGAAAATAGTGTAAATAAAATTATATATAAACATAAAGACAGCAAATTGTACCACACTCTCATTCAATAATACATTAAATAATTATCCAATAAAATATTTATGGACCATTCTTTAACTGACAATATTAAAAGAAAAATGCATTTTCAAAGTATTAACCACCGTATTCCCCACTAAAACTAAATTAATAACCCGTTATCAAAATATGTTCTATCTTTAATCTATAACGTAACAAACAACCTGTTGAAATTATCAATTTGGGTTCAATATATTCCTATAAGAGTTTTTAGGCAACCCAAAAGACAGAAAGTATTGAACGACAGATTTACAGATCAATTCTGTAAAAAAATACTGTGTAGTAACGTTACTACAAGATAAAATATTCAGACCAATTCTGTAACTCAGTTACTATGATCATAGTAACTAAATATGTCACTATGGGCAAGGTCAGTTACTATCATGAATGAAAGTCATTATACTTTTTATGATATTTTATCTTGTAGTAACGTTACTACACAGTAAATTTTTACAGAATTGATCTGATTATAAAAAGTATAATGACTTTCATTCATGATAGTAACTGACCTTGCTCATAGTCACAAATTTAGTTACAATGATCATAGTAACTGAGTTACAGAATTGGTCTGATAGTGTTCCATTCAGTAATACTAGTAAATAACAAGGTAAGTACAAAATTATGTTTTATGCATATTTCTGAATACAAACAATTTCTTTAAATTTTTTAATTCGAAATACACATAAACAAAATGAATCTACATTTTCTATTTGGAATAAAAAGTAACATTTGAAGTAATAAATTCTTACATATTTAACAAAAACTTTTTCTAAATTTTATAGTATTCTAAAAACAACCAAAATCCATAAATTACTTATCTGTGTCACTGTTACGGTATATTCTACGCCACTGTACTCGGGTATAACACCGAATAAATCGTTGGGAAAGATGCGGGTGCACATACTAATGATTCCCACTGTTTGTTATTTTCGTCCGATGATTTTCCATTCCAAATGAGACTGAAGTGACCTGATATATATTAACCGGAAGAAAGGAAGTTGCTATTTTGATTAAGTTTTTGTGTGTGTGTAGTGCTAACCTCTGTGGTCAGCAATAGGATTAATTTTAAAATGAAGATTTTAGTAAGTATTAATTATAATTCAAATAAAGTAATAACGATTATAATTACTAAGAATTTATCGAGGAGCAGAAAACTAAAGAGCACCTCCGGGATACAATTCCAGAGAAATATATTATTCTAAAAATAAGGGCATCCAAAAATCAGATTGAACTAAAATTGTATTCTATTATACTATCTCCTAAACGAATCTGAACTTAAATATATACAATTCTGAGCTGAATTGTGTTGTCCAAAACAATTACAAATATTCCTGACCTGATTATTAGGGGTTTGTAGGACCACCAAAAAATCCTTATGCCGTCACTCATGTGTCTGTCTGTTTGCCTATCTGTCTGTTTGTTTATCTATGTGTTTATTCGGTAGAAATTGTGGTCAAATGGCTGAACATAGAAAGTTGAAATTTGGCATACTTGTAAAACTCTTTGACCCGTATATAGCAAAATAATAGTTCAAAAAAATACATCGCGGGAAAATATATGTATTTAATTAAAAAATAAATACTTTTTTAATGCATAGATAGATAATTCAACAAAATTTTATTTATAAAAAAATCTAATTTTTTATTGGTTTTTCGCCAAAAAAATTTCTTCCCTCCTTATTTCCCAGAGTGATTGATCTAAATATTTGATAAAATTCTCAATAATGTACATTGATGGGAACCAAAATATTTCAAGAGGACTTATTGATCAAATGAATTTTCCCTAAAATATATAAATTAGTTCGTCATTAAAAAAAAATAATATATATATATATATTTTTTTAATTTATTGCGTGTTATTAAAAGAAAGCCCTTAAGACGTAGATTCAGAAATGAAAATAAGTTTTATTTTAAAATTTCTTTATTTTTACACGATTTTCCCCAAATATGTGCTAGAAAAACTCTGGCCCACACCATATGTATAAATCACTCCCCCGCCCCCACGGGAGGAGGTTTTAATACAATTATCAAATATTGATACAATTCTCTGAATTATTGTATTACTGGGGGCCGGGCTCTCTCTTGACGCCATTGCTTGCCCTTTCCGAGGCCCGAGGTGCTCGAGTGTTGCGAGGCCCCTTAATGCAAACCTGAAACGAGTAAAGGATTCCACATACCAAAGCGGCCCCGGTGGCGATAATGCAGTGGCCTAACGCAACCTATACAATACAATGAGACCACGCACATACAAGCGTTCCGCTATCTGAGAACGCCACCGACTGCAGCGTTCAGTCTAGCGATCACCAAACACTGGCGGCCAAACTCGACAAGTTGCGTTAGGCCGCGCGATATTCATTGTTTATATACCACAGAGTGAATATATTTAAGAAAATAATGTCGAAAATAGATAATTTAACAGAAAAAATCATAGATCAGTAAAGGATCAGTTAATTTTGTATGACTTAGCACATCCTGATTACAAGAATATTAGGAAAACAAATAAATAGTGGGATGAAATAGGAAAAGTTTTGGAAATTGATAGTAAAGTCTGTTCCAAACGATTAGGCCGAACTAGATTTTGCAATCTAGTTACTTTCATCGTTTAAATAATGCTTTTCAGCAGTTTTGTTTAAGCTTTGTAAATCATACTTGCAACCAACATTTTTTGGTTAAGGTTAATATCATTTTAAAATGTCATTTTCTTTATATTTTGATTTTTTGTGTCATTCTTAATACAAATATCCCATTTATTTATTTTTTGTCATTAAAATATGTAAGAAAATTAATTTAAGTTTGACATATGTCATTCGTTTCCATGGTTTCATTGTTGGAATTTTAAATTTTGACATTCCAACGTGAAAAATTAAATAACCCAAGCAAGGTCCCTTTTCGTGACAACCTAAAAGAACGAAATTCCCATTTAGTTCCGCCTAACCGTTTGAAACAGACTAAGTAGATTATTATTTTTCCTCTACATACAATTAATTATTCTGTTGTATTCTCGCAATCAATATTATCACACAACTATATACCGTGATTCACTAACTGATCGCTACCGCTACCGCCACTCCCACCGCGTTAGTGTGAGGAGACCTGATCGCTAGTCGTATCGCTACCGTGGCCGCTACCGTGGCCGCCACCGCGGCCGCCACCGCGGCCGCTTTGGTGTGTGGAATCCTTAAAAGCACATAATCTAAAATTTGTTTAACATTTGATAGCAAATATGAAATAATAAAAATAATTATTATACAAATATAAAAACAAATAAATTTGAGAACAAAAAAGTATAAACGTTTGGAATAAAACATTGAAAATGGAGACTCTAGGGAGGGCCATGTGCCCCCTCTTGCCCCTTACTACGGGAGCCCATGCGCCAACTATAATTTCCAGAAGAGCTCATTTAAAAATCTGAAAAAGTAATAGTAGTATAAATTATCCATATCGATGTGAACCGAAATAGCACGTACGGTATGTTTGATCAGATTATTGTTTGGAAAGTTGTATAACGTTAAAAAAAAATAAATAAAATTTAACCTGGAGTATCTAATATGTCTTAATAGCTAAACTATCGAACACATATTAATTTCTTATAATTTTGCTACAATTTTTGACAAAAATCTACAAAATATTCTTGAACCTATTACTATTTTCCAGAAAGGCCGGTTTAAAAATACGAAAAAATACAATGTAGTAATGCTCATTGATATGAACCAAAATATTACGCTCAGGATTTTTTTCGCAAAATATCGAATATTTCGTATTTGTGTAAAACCATTTTTTAAAATTTAATATATGGTATTAAGAGATATTTGTGCATGTAAACACATGTAAGGTGTTTACATGTACAAATACATTTTTTTCAACAAAAATAAAGTATCATTAATTTTATTATGTTAAAATATCACAAAATTAACATTGAATTTGTTATTAAATTTTTTGAGAAAAATAGAAAAAAATCAGTATTTCAGCCAGATAACCATTGGGACACAAGAAAAAGACTTTTGCTTTTCGTGGTATTTAATACAACAGTTTTCTTTTGTCATTATCGAGTAGGGCTTTCTCTAGCCGTACCCTACACGCACTGTGTATCTCCACTTAATACGATGAGGCTCACTCACTGCACAGCAGAATCCGCACCTAAGCGAGGACTCTAACTTCACTTGGTACCTGACGTTTAAATTTTGTAAGATTAGATATTCTATATAAGATCCTTGTCAGAAGAAATATCTCCAAACAACGTTTCAAACTCAATCTTCATATTTTCTAACTCAATAAAGCTTCATTTACTTTTTCTTAAAATTAGCGCAACTCGAAACCACGTTACAAAGTACGAAAAATTAGACATTATAAAAACAAATCGATAAACAATTTATCATATATTATCACCTGATCAAAAATCAGTGATAAATGTACTTGTTAGCCATTGCAATTTACTAATTGTGTAAAATTTAATAGTTTATTGCAATTTTGAACTGTTTGATATGTCAACTTACTCAGCGCAAAATATTAAAATGAAATTTAAACATAGCGCCATATTTCAGCATGAAATACTGCTTACCGCTTAGAGATAGTGCTATAAAATAAAGCGTAGCGTGAATGATTTTATGGCGTCACCACTGGATAACATGTAATAAATTTTTTGAAACGTGGTTTTTAGATGAATTCACTAGGAAAAAAATTGATGTGAAGCGTGAATATTCACACATTTCAGGGTTTCGCAGGTATATAATAAGTGAAGGCGGTATGCTGAGTGTGTAGGAAAAATTTTACTTTGTAGTAATCACGGCAAAATGAACGATATTTTTAAAATAATTTATCGTCTGTTAATCATATAATAAGACTGGTTATTAAATTTACGCTCTTAAAAATTAATACAACATTTGTCAAAATATAACTAGAATTTTGACAAAATAATTTCAACATAATAAAAATGCAAAAAAAAAACAGAAAAAATAAAACTCACTCCGTACTCAAACTCGAAACCCTGCGTTTTCCAGAGAATTTTAGCTTCCGACACCAGCGCTCTAACCCGTTACGCCATCGTACGCCTTGCATATGAGTATCTTACATTGGTATAACTTTTGTACTTTGTGAACAAAAAACCACAAAAAATGCGTTATTTTCCGAAAACATAATCTGATCAAAAATTCCTGTTGTACTATTTCGGTTCACACCAATATACATTACTTAGAATTTTTTTAGATTTTTAGTTTAAACCATCTGGGCTACAGGATGTGGGACAAAAATTTTTTTGCAAAATTTTGGCAAAAATCGCATCAAAATAATTTATTTTGCAAAAATAAAAATTTGATCGTTAATCCACGTACTAAGGGCTTTCATTTGATACCCTACACAGAATTTAAAAAAAAATATTTTTGTTTTCGATGAGCACATATTTGTTTATATTTTTAGGGGGGTATGTTTTTTAGATGTTTTAGTATTTTTCCTGTGTGCGGGTCAAAGAGTTGTAGAAGCATGTCAAATTTCAACTCTCTAGGTTTAGCCGTTTGGCTACAATTTTAACCGAACAGACAGACAGACGACAAAATGACGGTATAAGGGTTTTTTGGTCATACCTACAAACCCTAAAAAGGGTTAAATAAAATCAGATTAACTGACGAACACAGATTTTCAAAAAAAAAATGCATTTTGATGATCATAACAAAATATTTCAGACAGCCAATCAATTGGCCTCTGTAATGACCTCTTAACTTACTAAATAACTGTGAAACCCTGAAATTGTAGAAATTTACACTTTAATTTTTAATTCTTATTATCGTTTAAATAGGTTCAGTAGTCCAGCTTATGTTTGCACCAGGGCACTCTTAAGACTGTTGGTTTTAAAATTTAACTTAAAATTTTTCGCAGACCATTTGTTACAGCAAATCAAAGCTAGTCTCTACATTTATATCACGTATCAAACTTTTTCTAGGTTTATATTTAATTTCACTGCACTATCAACAGTAAAACTTATTTAAATTCGCTAACCCAGTTCAATAACTTTCAAATTTATCACAAACCTACATTGCAATCACAATACAAATTAGTTTTTTCATTTTCCAGATTATACTTCTCATACTTGCATTCGCAAGTGCATCACAACTCAACCAAAAAGAAAACTCAGAAATAAACCCGATAAACCACTCACAAACAGCTGAAGATAAAGTCCACCACAAAAGAACAATATTCGGACCAAGAAAATATGTTTATGGAAGAACCCGCCATATTGGAATTCATCCTGTAGGATTCAAATATTTACTAGGATATGGTGCATTAGGAGGATATAATTATGTGGTTAAACCACATGTCAGACCAGCTATTACTTACCTAAAACCAGTTTTACAGACTGGAGGATGGAAACCGATTGTTAAACCAGTTCACCTTAAACCAGTTTTTAGACCTGTGAATGTGTTTAGGCCTGTGAAACCAGTTCATCAACACACGCACATACAAGCACATACTCATAATTTACCGCATCCACACACGCATGTACACGCACATACGCATACACACGAAAAGCCTGTTGTTGTTGTTGAAAAACCAGTTAAACCAGTACAACCTGTTGTACCGGTTCAACCAGCCGTTGTACAACCAACGTTTGTACAACAACCTACTGTTTTTCAATTACCAGGCAATTTCTTTAAACCATTTTTACCTAGTCCTGTCTTACCTGCTGTCACACCACTTCTTCCAGCACCACCTGTTCAAACCCCGGTTGTCACTCCTGTAGTTCCACAAACTCCCGTTGTAGCCCAGCCGGTTTTACCTCAACTCCCATTACCACAACCTCCAATCTTCCCATTTTTCAAACCAAATCCAGGACATTTCCTACCTTTTGGACCACATTTCCATTACTTAAATTTACCAAAATTACCCACACATTTAATTCCACAGATTCCTTTATTAAAACCACAAATACCAGAACCAGTAGTACCACATGGTAATCATCTGGATGTTTTACCACATACTCATTTAGTGCCACAGGTTCCTCAAGTTGTAGAACCAGCTGTGCAACATGGACATCATCTGAATATATTTCCACATACTCATTTAGTACAACAGGTTCATCAGGGTGTAGAACCAGCTGTACAACATGGAAACCATTTAGATATATTGCCACACACCCATTTAGTACCTCAAGTTCCTCAGGCAGAACCAGCTGTACAACATGGTAATCATTTTGATATTTTGCCACATACACATTTACAACCTACAGTTGTACAACAACCAGCTTTAGTTCCACAACCAACTGTAGTTCAACCAGAGCCAGCAGTGCAACATGGAAACCATTTTGACATCCTACCCCACACACACGTACCCCAAGTCCATGAAGAACCACACATCCACTACGGGCAAAACCATGTTGATATCCATGACCAAGGTCATCACATTCATCTCCAAGGGTTACAACATTTACAACATTTTGTGCATAATTTTGGACATGGTGATGGTTTGCATGTACATACTGATCAACATATTCACCCGGAGCAACCTAATGTTGTGCATACTGAACAAACTGTTCATCAGGATCCAGTTGTTAATCATGTGCATCCTGTTCATCCGGCACCTCAGTTACCTATATATTTGCCACAACATCCGAACTATAAACCTACTCTCCAAGGACTGGCACCTGGAAATTCTATCCAAACTGAGTTTAGTGCTAATTATCCCAAGTATCCAATAGCAGGAGTACATACATAAGAAATTTTAATTGAAGAGTGCAGAAAATAGTAGGATATTATGATATGATTATAGTAAGAATAATTAGTGGCGTTTCAAGAATTTTAATATACCGAGTACTATTTTATTGAGCATAGGAAACAAAATGTTAAAATTTTTATTTAGCAATATCTACTTAAGGTCCGGTTGAAACGTGGTCCGGTGTAACCACACTGACTACGTGGCTTTCGTATCTATGGCCGGCGGTCAAAAACGGAGAACTTACCTTCTCTGCCCCTTATACGCCTATCGAGGAGTTGGGAATCTATTATTATTATTTAAATATCTCCTTACACAGAAATTTTAGAGCAAACAGCGTTAGTACAAAATATGTTAAGAATTAAACAACGATTCTAAATTGATTTCTTTCTCAAAATTGACACAAAATGGAATTGAAAATGTGTGGGTACTTCCAGATAGAACTCCATGAGAAATAAATCAAAATAACAACCTCCTATCAGAAAAAAAGCTAGTAGTGCAATTCTTGGCAAATCTGTAAGCTAAAGGTGATCATACTTAAGGCGTTGTTTTATGTGTTGTTATGGACAGTTTATTACAGATTTTGTCTGTAAACTGATTTGCCCAGAATTACACTAGAGATCTCCGGATTTGAGGAAGTGATTTCATTTTGTGGTCACATTTAAAGGAAAAAACAACATTCAAATAACGATATTTTATCGTGAAGAAATGCGATACACAAAAGTATAATAAACACAATTGTATCATTCGTAGAGAAATTTTATTGTAAATTGGCCATTGCTAAGCAGTTAATGGCAATTTATTAAAACATTTAACTTAATATCTGATAAATGGTTATTTTTAGTTTATTATTTTCTTTATTCTATTTAAAACAAATAAATGTTAGTGTAGTCTATTTTTAAATTATAAAAAGTATTCAAAAGTGATATTTATACGATAACAAATGAGCAAAAAATTCACTAGATTTTTTTTTTTCGGGAAAATTTAATTTCGGCTTAATAAACGTCAAAATAGTGTACTATACAGTTAATTAGGCGAACCTACAATATTTTTTAAGCCTAGTACAGATTTACAAATGCTCACTTACAAATGTTTTTAAATACTCGCCCGATGCAAAAACCAAAAAACATGTCCACATCACAAAATATTATTTGTCCACATCACAAAATATTATTCATTCGGTTTTAGTATTTAAAAGCAAAATGTTACAAAGTGGCTCTAGGAATTAAAAATATCGGTCCCTTTGTGTCCTTTCAAAATACAAAATTTTCAAATTACAAAGTACAAATTAATTTACAAAATACAAATTTTGTTTTCCAAATCTACACAATTTACTTTATACTTATTTGCAAATGCTGCTATCTCATCAGTTTTAATATTTTTATTTCTGTATTCTACGCATTGCACATCTTCTTAATAATATTAAATAAATAATATCATTTGACTGAACGCCAGTGGTGATTTTGGAAGAATATGAAATGTCCGTGTTTCTAAACGAGCGTGTCTAGACTTGTCATTTACGGGGTAATGCTTGTGTTTTCATCTTCGATGGAAAACAAAAAACATGTATACATTTGTATAAATGTTTTTACACAAATGTTTGCAAGCAGTTTTTAAGCAGTTTTTATACAGGTTTTAAACATGTTTTTGTATGTTTGTGGGCAAAAGTATGTAGATGTGGATTAGGCATTAGAATTAAAATGTAATTCTTTTTGTAATTAATTTATTAAATGTCAAACTGAAAGAACTGTTGTAATCCTTAGTCCACATCTACATACTTTTGCCCACAAACATATAAAAACATGTTTAAAAACTGTATAAAAACTGCTTAAAAACTGTTTGCAAACATTTGTGTAAAAACATTTATACAAATGTATGTGTGTTTTTTATTTTCCATCGAAGATGGAATACAAAAGTTTTAAACACAAATATTAGCCCGTAAACCACAAGTCTGGACTAGAGATGGGTCGTTCATGAACGAACCGGCTCACTGAGCCGGATCAGTACACTGACCGAAGTGACACGGTTCACCAAATTGAAATGAGCCGGCTCACGGCTCACTGCATAGTTTCAAGGATACGATTGATCGGGCGATTGTGAGCAGAGACCGGAGTGACCCGGATCTGGATCGATGTCATGACGAACTTCGCGAGAACTCGGCTTGTAATGTATTATCATAAATTGTATTTTGTCATCAATTTGTAGGGCAGTCTATATGAAACTAATAGGCTTAGCCTGTACTTTCTTACAACCATACTATTTAAAATATTAAAAATATTGCTCAAATCCCAGATGTCCAATTTATAAGGGCAATAAACTTCATTCACTTTAATTCACTTCTATAGATTTTAATTATTTAACTTGTTCACATAATGCAAGACAACAACCGTATTGAACGAACGACCGACAACTAACCGACCTGTGTCTCGGGAACATGTTTACAGTTTATATAATGCAAAAGCCGGCTTCGCTAAGCGACGTTCTACCTACATATTCCAAATCAACAACCGCATTCAACGAACGACCGACAACTGACAGACCTGTCTCGGGAACATGTTTACTTAGCCGGATCACTGAGCCGGATCAATGAGCCGGATCAGCAAAATGAACGACCTCCAGTGATCCGGTTCCGCAAACTGAGCCGAAATTCCCATCTCTAGTCTGGACACGTTCTTTCACAAACACGGACAAATTCATATTTATTCCGAAGTCACAACTGCCGTTCAGTCGATTATTATTTAATATTATTAAGAATTCGAAATGTGGGATCAACAAATCCATCAGAGGGTCATTCTCAAAAAAATTCGAAATCCAGCACAATCATTAAATTTCAACTCTCTCAAATGATTTTCAGAATGTTGTACCTCATCTAGAAACTGGGCCACATTATAAGAATACGAGTTGTTTTGGGCCACACATAAAATACACTAATACTAATTAATATATTATATAGTTTGAGAATGATTTTATGGTTCTTTCTAAAGAACGCATTAAATTAAAAAAATACATCTCTTACAAATTAATAGCAAGTTGAAATTGTATTTGTAGTGTTATTAATGGTATTTGTAATCGCACTCTTATAAAGTTTGTAAGTTTACGATTTTTCGTTGGGCCGCAAGCGGCCCGTGGGTTGGACAAGTCTGCTTTAAACCGTCACTGATATCAAGACTGTCAGTTAAATTTTACTAAATAATAAATTATAGTTTTGTAATATAATAACTATTATAATAACTTTATAATTATTATTCGAGAATTGCACATACAGTCTATTCCAAACGATTTGGCGGAACTAACCAGAATTTTCATTTTAGTAGTTGGCTTTTCCTGGACAAAATGATCAAAGACTTCAATCTATCGGTAAAAGTAACTAGAATTGAAAATCTAGTTCCTCCTAATCCAAAGGAACAGACTTTATATTTTGTTTCATTTTGTAATACGGAACTATATAGCTCTATTGATTTTGGTGACTTTTGTGGTGTAAACGGACTTTGACGCATCCGATACTATGATAATATTATAAATGTATGGTAAATATACAACATAAAAAATGAACTTTCCCTGTTAGTTACGTATTACAAAATGGAACATAATATACAATCAGCTGATGTATCAATGGTGAAGTTATGTTGTTATTTTTGGATTGTGTAAAACAGTCTCCTTGCAAGCCCATCGAAGGTATAGATGTTGCCCAAAAATTTAAAACGATTCCCGTAGTTTAAAAAAAGTCTACAAGTTATGTTATATGTTGTATTTCCCATGGCTAGGGTGACCAGATTTCAGTGAAGGGAAACCGGGACAAAGGAAAAAAAAAAGAAGGTCT
Organism: Liopterus haemorrhoidalis; assembly: GCA_963971575.1. Taxonomy (NCBI): domain Eukaryota; kingdom Metazoa; phylum Arthropoda; class Insecta; order Coleoptera; family Dytiscidae; genus Liopterus; species Liopterus haemorrhoidalis. The sequence goes on from OZ020611.1 coordinate 26,833,514, forward strand.
TTGTTTCCTCTCAGATCCAAGTGAAGAGCAAAAAAAAAGGTCCTCACTTCTCAAATTCAAAGTGAAGAGCAAAGAGATTCGGGACACCGGGACATTCGGTTGACCGAAAACCGGGACGGATGGTCACCCTACCCATGGCTATCTGTCTAATATGGACCCACAAATTTTCAAATTCAATTTGTGTCTATTTTGTGAAAGAAATCGATTTGATCAACAAATTTAGCAAAACTAATAATCTGAAATATAGGTAATAATAATCTATACATCAAAATTTGCACCGAATTTTTATCTATCTAATAGGATATTTTTATAAGCCGTTCACTTTTGTAAGAACAAACTAAGAGGGAATTTTGTTTTCAATAGTTTGCACCTTTGAAGCTGTATGTTGGTATTAAAAAATGTCACTTTTTTAAAATGTCGATCCATTTGTCATAATGAAAAATGATATCTTAATTATAATGATCATAACCTTATCAACCTAAAGTCGGTTTTACAGCGTAAGGAATATTTTTAATTGACATTTAATGTCAGTAACACACTATAAAAGTAACCAAAATAACCAGATCTAGTGTGTTCTTACAAAAGTGAACAGCTTATAATTGTAAAAAGAAAGTTGCAGAAATATTATTTGTTGGTTTCAAATAACATTTACAGTCTGTTTCAAACGCTTAGGCGGAACTAAATGGGAATTTCGTTCTTTTAGGTTGTCACGACAAGGGACCTTGCTTGGGTTATTTCATTTTTCACGTTGCAATGTCAAAATTTAAAATTACAACAATGAAACCATGGAAACGAAAGACCTATGTCAAAATTAAATTATTTTTTTAATATATTTTAATGACAAAAAAATTAATAAATGGGAAATTTGTATTAAGAATGACACAAAATATCAAAATATAAAGAAAATGACAATTTAAAATGATATTAACGTTAACAAAAAGTGTGTATTGTAAGTATGATTTACAAAGCTTAAACAAAACGGCCGAAAGGCACGATTTAAACGATGAAAGTAACTAGTTTGCAAAATCTAGTTCCGCTTAAGCGTTTGAAACAGACTGTATATTTATATAGATTAGTGCAAAAATGTTCAAATAATACGTCAATATTTTTTTCTACATGATTGATTATAGTTTTAACCAAGGCTTCGAACCGGAACTGAACTGAAACCGAAAACCGAAAAAAACCGTTATTTTTGTCGAAACGAAAACCGGAACTGAACAGAAAAAAATATCGGTTTATTTCGGTTCAGATAATGTTTATGTAAGTGAATATAAAATATATTTTATTTAAGATTAATTTTTAAACTGATGAGCAGAAAAAAATCGTAATTCGTAATTTTTTAACTAATGCGCTACTATTATTTCGAAAGAGGGGGGTTGAACGCCCAGACCCCCCCCCCCCGGCAGCGACCTTGGTATGATTATCAGAGAATAAGGAATAAAATGTTCTTCTAAATTATAGTAGAAAATAAATTTCTAATACAAATAAAAGCATTTAAAAATTTATCACTCGGCTCGGAACTGAACCGAAAACCGAAAAAAACCGTTATTTTTGCCGGAACGAAAACCGGAACCGAACCGATATATATTTTTTTAATTGAACGGGAACGAAAACCGAAACGAAAAAAATAACGGTTCGAAGCCCTGGTTTTAACCTTCGAAAAATGCTGTACTTGATGTTAATGGATTGCCACTTGATATATGTGTTCGTTACGAAAATTAAATCATTTTTACCCGCAGCACCTATATTGAAACCGACGGCATATATAAGGTGGCGTCAAAAATAGACAACTAAGTAACATAACTATACGTAATTTTCAAAATAGAACAAAATAGCTAGAAACATATTTGCCGAATGCAGCTTTAGGTACAATTTGCCGCGTTATGATATGCGTCGATTGGCTTATAAGATGGCGTCTGTAATGCAATTTGTTTATTTACAAAATTACATAACAATTTTATTTTACAAAAAAAAATATCTTATTAGATAAAAATCCGCTGAAAATTTTTGATGTATAGATTGCTACTAATTTTATTTCAGATTGTTAGTTTTGTATAAGAAACTAGTGAGAACTGTACAGTTGTGCCTCTCCTTAAGAAAATAAATTACTGAACGCATTTCGCAGGCAGCGGCATTCTCAATAAGATTGTGCCTGACTAAAATCAATGAAAACGTACTATACGCACTGAGCGCTCATTGAGACTCAATCTGTGCCAGCCCCTCATAATTAACTATCAGCACGTATTATTTAAATACTTTCCTTTTTTTGGCAAATAGACAGTGCGTTTTTGAGACTATGTATAAGTTTCCAAATGCAATCAAATTCGTTATTTTTTTCATTTGGCCCGTAGAAACCTGTTTATAATTTATTTCTAAATCATTACTGTACTCTTCAATTATATTTGAATGTATCTGTGATTAACATTGTATGTTATTTTTTATAATATTTTTATTTTTGTATGATTTGTTATATAAATATATTTAATTGTTGCAAACAGCAAGCATTTATTCTTATTTTAAAAAATGATTTTTTCACACATTTCAGGGTTTTGCAGGTATTTAGTAACTGAATGATGATTATTTGGGATGCCAAAACAAATTTTATGTCAAAATATTTTTTTATGAATTTTAATTGGAATGCCTAATACCATTATTTAAGTTTCTAAATATGTGCAGTATTTTTTTATATAGCAAGGTTAGGTTAGGTTCGGTTAGATTTTGAAAATTGCACCCTTACCGCTTCCATTGGTTTCTTAAATCATAAGCCCCGCCCTCTGATTTCGTATACATTCACACATAGAATTAAATTATAATTTCAACACTTCCCACTGGTTATTAAATTTACGTTTTTAAAAATTAAATGCAACATTTACCAAAATATAACTAGAATTTTGACAAAATAATTTAAACAAAATAAAAATGCAAAAAACAACAGAAAAAATAAATTTGTCTAGTAAGCGAACCTTATCCGAACGGTTTTAAAATTGGGAACCCAGTTCGCTACCGACTGAGCTACGGAAGCTTGTTGAATTACAGTCTTACATAAGGAATTAAATATTTTACTTCATCATCAAAAAAACACAAAAATGCGTTATTTTCCGAAAAGATAATCTGACCAAAAATTCCTGTTGTACTATTCCGGTTCATACCAATATACATTACTTAGAATTTTTTCAGATTTTTAGTTTAAACCATCTGGGTATGGGACAAATTTTTTTTTGCTCAATTTTGGCAAAACCGCCTCAAAGTAATTTATATTGCAAAAATAAAAATTCGATCGTTAATCCACGTACTAAGGGCTTTCCATTGATACCCTACTCAGAATTTAAAAAAAAAATATTATTTTTTTTCGATAAGCACATATTGGTTATATTTTTAGGGGGATATGTTTTTGAGATGTTTTAGTATTTTTCCTATGTGCGGGTCAAAGAGTTGTATAAGCATGCCAAATTTCATCTCTCTAGGTTTAGCCGTTTGGTCACAATTTTTACCGAACAGACAGACTGACAGACAAACAGACGACAAAATGACGGTATAAGAGTTTTTTGGTCATACCTACAAAACCCTAAAAAAGGTAATGTAAAATGTAATTTGAAAAACATTTCCAGTAATCACTGCAGTAAATGTAATTTTTGTTTTAAATTACTATTTAATAGTACATTAGATGTATCGTATTTAATTGAAAATGACAAATTTTATTTTCTTCTCAAGAAAATTTTATTTTCTTCTCAAGGATTTTTAAAAACATTAGGTTCTGTCGTATCTTCGCTTACAGCGATCGAACCTTTTGTCATAATTTTTGTTAAAGGCTATTCCAAACCTTTAGATGGAATAGACCAGTGCTTCTTAAACTTTTTATGTCGCGGCTCCCCTGCATCTCAAATCGATAACCCACGGCCCCCCTAAATTTATTTTTTGGAACCCATGTTGGTTAAAAAAATATTGTTTTGTTTCATTTTTACATATATTTTTTTACCAGGGCTTCAAACCGGAACTGAACCGAAAACCGAAAAAAACCGTTATTTTTGTTGGAATAAAACCGGAGCTGAACCGTAAAAAAAATATCGGTTTGTTTCGGTTCAGATAATGTTTATGGGGGTGAATATAAAATACATTTTATTTAAGATTATTTTTTAAACTGATGAGCAGAAAAAAACGTAATTTATTTAACTGATAAGTAAAAAAAATGCGCTTCTATTATTTCATGAGGGGGGTTTAACGCCCAGAACCCCCCTGGCATCGGCCTTGATATGATTATTACAAAATAAGGAGAAAAAGGTTCTTCTAAATTATAATAGAAAATAAATTTCTAATGCAAATAAAAGCATTTAAAAATTTATCACTCGGAACTGAACCGAAAACCGAAAAAAACGTTATTTTTGCCGGAACGAAAACCGGAACTGAACTGATTATTATTATTTTTTAATTGAATCGGAACAAAAACCTAAACAACAAAAAATAACGGTTCGAAACCCTGTTTTTTACGCTCAGGTCATTCCATAATCTATGTAGGTACAATAAAGAATAAAAATAAATGCATTCTACATTTTAAATTTTTTGTTACATTTCTGGCTTTTCGCGGCCCCTTTGTGGGAAGGCCACGGCCCCCTAGGGGTCCGCGGTCCACCACTTTAAGAAGCTCTGGAATAGAATATTAGTAACTACGTCACAAAATGGGATTCAGTCCTGCCACCTTGCGGTTGGTTTCCTTTTATTTGAATTTAGCATGTTGCTTTTTATTTAAATTGTATTTTGGAAGTATAAATTAAGTTTTCAAAGTAAGAAAATGCTTCACATTAAAACTACAAGTTAATATTTATTTATTAAAATTCTTATTATATACATTTTAATTCAATATGTTATTATTTTCGCAGAACAATATTATTTTGCAGGTTAATTTAAAAAAAAATTACGTTAATAATAGTTATTATGGCAAGTAGCATAGCAATAAGTGTGTGTGCCGCCATACCTAAATGCTTTGAAGGAACAATATGTTGTTCTTATTTTATCCATTATTGTTTTTCATTTTCATTTGTCAAAAAACGAAAAAAATTATGAATGTGGAAGATATTTCGATTTTCATATTACTTAAAAACGTCATTTTCAAAAATTAATCGGTAAAAGTAATTAGAATTGAAAATCTAGTTCCGCCTAAACCAAAGGAACAGACTTTATGTCAACTTAAAAAAGTATAAAAATAATTGTGTATGACTGTTATTTTTATGTTAAATAATATAAAATTAACATTAAGATTACTATATTAGTATTGTGATAAAATTCAATATTTCATTTTAGAAATGTAAAAATAGTAAGGTCAGTTCCTTTGGTTTAAGCGGAACTAGATTTTCAATTCTAGTTACTTTTACCGATTGATTGAAGCTTTTGATCATTTTGTTCAGGAAAAGTCAACTTCAATATATAAAAAAATATATAATGACAAATTACAAAAATGAAAATTGCGGTTAGTTCCGCCTAATCGTTTGGAATAGATTGTTGGTACAAATTAGGATTATTATATTGGGTATAATAATGTTAATGTGAAATTAATTACTATTAAAAAAGAATATTTCTATTTCAAAATCTAATAAATGCTTTTTGTGTATTATATGTTACTTTTTTCGTATTTTATTTTTACATTATTAAATAAAACCTATAAAATATAAATAAATAGCTTTTTTGAATATTAATAAAACATCGATGTTTCCGATACATCGATGTTTTTTCAACATCGATAGTAAGCGCCGATGTTAAACATCGATGTTTTGCCTTCGATGTACAACCCTAGTATGCATTTAGGCATGTGGTAAAGTTGTTGGGAAGTTGAAAAAGCTCATTGACGCTACAGAAGTTTCTACCAGTGGAAGTGAGGAATCTGATCAAGAACCGTCGCTACTCGATAACTCTTCCCAATTTTGGAGTCACCATACTGACATTGCACATGGGAAGAAGAAACTAAAATCAGGTACAGGCCTACGTGGTACTAATATAAAATTGCTCAGAAATTCCCGCTCAGTAGCGACGTCAGTTCCTTCAGAGCGCTTATTTTCGAAAGTAGTTTCCATGGTTTCTCTTACAGAACAGTTTCACTGTTGGAATTTTAATTTTTCACATACCAACCTGAAAAATGAAATAACCCAAGAAAGACCCGTTCTCGTGACTCGTGGCAACCTAAAAGAACGAAATTCCCATTTAGTTCCGCCTAAACGTTTGGAATAGCCTTTGTACTTTAATCTATTTATTATTGTAAAACAATTCAATTTTTATTATAAGAATAATTTTTTTTTACGTTTTATAGAAAATATATTCATTTTTCCACTTGAAAATATCGATATTTTGTTTCTATACGATATTGGTATCGATACTTTTTATTCGATATTATCGATACCCAAATATCGATACTTTCTCAGTATCGCATATCCGTATAAGTGATATTTTGCATACAAATTTAGTGTTTTTATTTATTTTTATGGTGTAATATATTTTTTTGTTTAAGTAATCAAATGCTTGAATTTAAAAAAAAGTGCAATAATTCAAAACGAGTGACATTTACATTCAGTATCATTTAAAATTGCATAACTAACATTAATATCAATAACGATAAAAAATCAGATCATATAAATTAATAAAAATATATCTTCAAATGCTTTCACTTACACTTCAACTAAATTCTAGAAGGTCAAATGACTCCATTTACATTCATGAACGAGAACTTTTTTACACCTGATGATTTGTTAATAAGTAGATTGCATTTGTAATATCCGTATCAAGTATGACTTGATTTTATTGAAAAATTTTGTAATATTTATTTTTATGCTGCATTAAGAACGGAAATTATTAAAAGGTTATTTGACAAATAATCAGATAATTGCAAAAATTAATGTTAAAATTTAGTTTTTTATAAACTTAATATAATAAATACATAATATCTTATTATACACCAAGGCAATGAAATGCATGTTTATTCACGTGATGTAAAATAAGTCTAATACTGTTAACTCAGCGGCTGAGTAACCGTAGCGACCATAGGCGCCCGCAGAAATTATTCTAGGGGGGGCAAGACCAAAACATAGATAAAAATGTGTTCTCTATAGTTAAAAATCATCGATTTAGTAAATAAGAACTATCCAGGCTAATAGCTAAAGTTGCTAAAGCAAAAATATAATAATAAACAATCGTTAGCATGATGTCTGTCCGTCTGTTTGTCCGTCTGTCTGTCCGTCAGTCTGTCCGTCTGTCTGTCCGTCTGTCTGTCCGTCTGTCTGTCCGTCCGTCTGTCTGTCCGTCTGTCTGTCCGTCTGTCTGTCCGTCTGTCTGTCCGTCTGTCTGTCCGTCTGTCTGTCCGTCTGTCTGTCCGTCTGTCTGTCCGTCTGTCTGTCCGTCTGTCTGTCCGTCTGTCCGTCCGTCTGTCCGTCCGTCTGTCTGTCCGTCTGTCTGTCCGTCTGTCTGTCCGTCTGTCTGTCCGTCTGTCTGTCCGTCTGTCTGTCCGTCTGTCTGTCCGTCTGTCTGTCCGTCTGTCTGTCCGTCTGTCTGTCCGTCTGTCTGTCCGTCTGTCTGTCCGTCTGTCTGTCCGTCTGTCTGTCCGTCTGTCTGTCCGTCTGTCTGTCCGTCTGTCTGTCCGTCTGTCTGTCCGTCTGTCTGTCCGTCTGTCTGTCCGTCTGTCTGTTCGTCTGTCTGTGTACACGTGCAGAGCAAATTCAGCTGAAAGTTTTTTTATGAAACTTGTTTAATCTTCTGCCATCAATGGCACCAGTTGTTCAACTTTTGGTAAAAATCGGTTGACTAAAAATGGGAGTTTACTCGTGTCGATTTTAAAATTTTTGTGAATATTTCACAACAGAAAAATATTTCGAAAAAAATTATTGAAAAAAAAATCCTATAAAAGCAATAACTAACAAATTTTATTTGAGACATTTTTTGATAAAACGAAAAAATTTAAAAAATTTTTCGTAATTTTTTCTCTAAATTTTTCATACTTATTTGTAACGTTTCCATGGTCATGATAAATAATATCTCTGTTAGAAAATATTAGGCCAAGTTATTTCCACTCCGCTGCTAGAATGTATTTTATACAAGTACTTTATGATGGCGGTCGGTCCTGTGGTGGCCACAGCTGATTTTTTTATTGTAGTACAAATATACATATTATGCGAATAATAAAACAACAAATGGAACTGATTAAACAATTTATTTCTTACATTTATTTGTAATCTAACAAAATTTATAACATAACATATCTTAAATATATGGTTTCAATTTATAGAAAATATAGTATTAGTGTATTTTTATAATTCGTATAAATACCATACAGTCCAAGTATGAATGTGAGTGAAGGAATTGCAACCTCCTGCGACCTCTCCTGAATCTACTTGATAAATACATACCTATGTACCTACCATTTTTGTAAAGTTCTTTTTTTATAAATTTTATATTTAAATAATATACATATATATATATTTTCTAAGATACGAATTGGTAATTGGTTCCGAAATCCAGGGGGGGGGGGTAACTGACCCATCTTGCCCCCCCCCTTGCGGGCGCCTATGGTAGCGACTAGATGATTTATGGCCCTTTGGTATGAATGGTTTCTAGGAAAGAAAAATACGGAAGGTGACAATTTGTAAAATATAAAAACTTTGTAAATGAATAGGCTTGTAAAAATATTAAATTTTAAAAATATTTAAAAAACATTTTAAACCCGACGGAAATTTATAATAAAAAATTATATTGGATGGGTCATAAACCAAACGCCACCACATTGATAAATGGCTTAAATTTTTTTAATTTCAGAAACCTATTTCTCAGTATTAACACTGTGTTATTTGATTTATAAGTATGTCATTTCTATAAATGATTTATTTCTCTTTGATATCTTAAAAACTAAATTTTTAAATAATTCAAACAATAGGTTGAATCACAACGTATAATACAAGGTGTCTCAAAAGAAATTTTATATTTATTTAGCTTACTGCGTGAACGCAACGTATCCGAGGGGCGCGGGTGTTATGTCAATCGGTAGCCTGGCTCTTGGGAATTTAGTCGCTATGGAGAGTTTCTCGGGAGCAGACCGCGCGTTATGCGTGCGAGAGTTTTACAAAAACGGTGATTCGGCGTCTGTAGCGCGTAGAAAATTCTGCAGTATTCGAGGTTTTCGCCACTTAAATGATGCGCCAAGCATTACATCGCATTATGCACAAAGACCTAAAGCTGCACTCCTACAAAATTCAATTGGTGCAAGAATTAAAGTCCCAAGATGCCAGTCAGAGGCTTAATTTCGTAAATCAGGTGATTGAGCGATTTTCAACGTTTACCAACATTTTGATTTCGGATGAAGCTCATTTTCATCTTAATGGCCACGTAAATAAGCAGAACTGCCGCTACTGGAGTGTAACGAATCCGAAACGCAAACATCAGAAACCCCTACATTCGCCTAAAGTGACCGTATGGGCTGAGATGTCGGCGCGAGGAATTATCGGCCCTTACTTTTTTGAAGACGAAAGGGGGCGTGCAGTGAATTCAGAGCGTTATGTGGAGATGTTAGATAACTTCTTGGTATCTGAACTGCAAAACTTTCCTGGCTATAACCAAAGAACATGGTTCCAACAAGACGGAGCAACTTCACACACGTCCAATATGTCTCTGCCACGTGTTCGTGAAATTTTCTCAGGAAAATTGATCTCCCGCAGAGGTGACATAAATTGGCCTCCACGCAGTCCAGATTTAACCCCTAGCCATCCCTGAGTCAACCTGCCGAGACGTCATAAGTAATTTTACTGTTCGATTAAATGAGTGCCGAGAACGCGAGGGTCTACATTTAGACGATATTATTTTTAAGAAATAAATCCCCAAAAAGTGTATTTTAATAATTAATAAACATTTTTTCTATATACGGCTTACTTTTTTTTTAATCGATCCTCTAAATATAAAATTTCTTTTGAGACACCTTGTATTATAATAAAATAACTGAACACTTCGCACTACACTCTACAGTGTAGAGTGTAGTGCGAACAATAAATCTAAAACTCGTCCTTTACAGTTTGGTGTTCCACAAGGTTCCATACTTGGTCCGCTATTATTTTTAATATATGTTAATGACCTACCCCTTTTAATGACTTCTAAAACAGTTCTCTACGCAGACGACACAACATTAGTAACAAGAAACTCCAATCTAAGTACTCGCCTTTCCGATAATAGATTCTTGACAGTCGAGGCAAATTCTTGGTTTAACACTAATAAATTATGCTTAAACACGGATAAATCCCAGACCCTGCTGTTTACTACTAGGAAACATAATATTGAAAACCCTCATTACGTAAAGTTTCTAGGAATCCACGTAGATCCTCATTTACGTTGGGACCAATACACTGAATTTCTTAGTCGAAAGCTTAGGTCCACTATCTACCTGATAAGGAGATTTAAATACGAAGTATGTTAGGCGGTCGTATTGAAAGCCTATTTTTCATTTTTCCAATCCCACCTAAATTATAGTATACTTATATGGGGACATTTCTCCGTCCGCTGACAGAATTTTTAGCCTTCAGTGTAAAGCTATCAGAATTATAGCCGGCGCTGCCTACAGAGCCGAATGTCGAGATTATTTTACAAGTCTCAAAATAATGACCTTACCAGCATTATTCAACGTATTAGTAATTTACTCTTACTAATACATAAGAATTTTAGCAAATTCACTACTCTTGGAGACTCGTATGAGTACAATACTCGCTCAAAAAACGATATGCGTTCTCAGTACCTTCGCTTAAACAAATCCAGAAATTGCACAAATTATTATTGTATAAAATTTTTCATTGTGTTGCCCGAGGAGATTAAACAACTATCATGTAGAGAATTTTCAAATAAAGTTAAGGACATTTTGTTGAAAAATCCCATTTATGATTTTAATAATTTTGAAAAGATTGAATTTTGTATGTGAAATCAATTTTAATAAATAAATATTGATTTGTAGTTTTGATTTGAAGCATTTTCTTACTTTGAAAACTTAATTTATACTTTTAAGTAACAAAATACAATTAAAAAAAAAAAACATGCTAAATTCAAATAAAAGGAAACCAACCGCGAGGCCGCAGCACTGTATCCCATTTGTGACGGTAAAGCCTGGAACAGAATGCACAGCGCGCTACGCCGTCAGCGCGCCGTCATTTGCGACAGCGTTGCGTTAGCGCCGTTGAGAATTTTCGCCTGCACACAATGCAATAATTTTTAACGCCGTCAAGTGTCACTTGACAACCTATATCTGTGTTTATACATGCGCTTTCTTTTATTAAAAGTATAATGGATGATGAAGACTTGTGTGTGATGTTATTTATGTTGTATGCAAGTTATTTATACATACAAACACTTTACCATTCAGTAAAAACTGAGGTTAGGTGTTCTGAGTCAACGTTCAACGGCGTCAAAAGTTGGAAGTTGACGAACATTCAGTATCAACGGCGTTCGAACGCTGTAGGACGTTGTCCATTCTGTGCACTTGCGTACGATAGCTTGGTTTTAACTTTCTTCTGACAGATAGCGCCGTACGAACGCCGTCAACGCGCCGTAGAACTCGTGAAATTCTGTTTCCCACTTAAGTTTGCAGTATAGCTCTTATGGCAAATGGGAGCGGTATTGCCAAATGTTGTAAAAGTGTCAAATGTGTCAATTATAATAATATGAAAAACTCATATTATTTATAAAAATCAACTATTCTAAAACTCAAAATAACACTCAACAAAAACAAATGACCATTTGTAGAATACTGCGTCTTCACAGATAAGCGCGTTTTAGAGCTGGCAACGTCGACAAGCAAGAAAAGGATAGCGTCATTGTGTAAACCCATTAGAGAGTATGAAAAAGAACTACTCCATATGTCCTATACTGCATACTCACCTTTGAACGGACTATAATATGAATCTATTGCTGCCGTCTAAAAAATATCGTATGCATACAATTAAATAATATTTATATAACTAACGTCATTGAAACTAGTTTTTTTTTTATACTAAATAAATTGAGCGCAATATATGGTACCTAAAATAATTATACGTTGTATTCTATCTATTAAATAATTTAAAAAAGGTCATAATGCAATGCTTAATGAAGAATTTATTTTTTTGTTCTATCGTATATCAGTAATCACGTTGTTAATTGACAATCAAATTTGCACATGCTGAATTTTCAGGGCCATTACTAAAATCCTTACATTATAAATTAATTTTTTTAAATTTTGATTTATAGTCAGTTGCAATATCTTTTTGCGATAATTGACGCAAAAAACTTGTACGAAATAAAACAAAAAAAGAAGCAAGCTCGCACCCAGGAATTTTTCTTGGGAGGGAGAGGGGTGCTCAGACGACGAAATGATTTAAATTACTAAGATCCTCACTTGTATTTTAACAAAAACACGTAACAACCACATGTTTTAAGATCTCTTGGCTAGGAAGGGGGAGTCATCACTTTTATTTTGACAAAAACACGTAGAAAAATCTATTAAAATCAATTATTTGATGTTGATTAAAATAATTAAATTTAGTATCTAAATCAAGCAAATTAGTAAATATTATAATTCTTCATTTTTTTAATGTTTTTTAATGTTTTTATGATCGGCCCAACCGACCCAGTTAGTGATCGGACCACCGGGTATATCCGCCCCTGCCCACAAGTAGTTAAAAGGTAGGGTGACCATTTTCTTAAGAAGGCAATGCGGGACAAAGCAAGAAAAAAAGGTCGTTACTTTCCAAATTTAAGTGATGAACAAAATAAAAAAGGTCCTCAGCTCCCGAATCCAAGTGAAGAGCAAAAAAAAGGTCCTCACCTCCCAAATCCAAGTGAAGAGTAAAAAAAAGGTCCCCACCTCCCTAATCCAAGTGAAGAGCAAAAAAAAGGTCCTCACCTCCCAAATCCTAGTGAAGAGCAAAAAAAAAGGTCCTCACCTCCCTAATCCAAGTGAAGAGCAAAAAAAAGGTCCTCACCTCCCAAAACCAAGTGAAGAGCAAAAAAAAAGGTCCACAGCTCCCAAATCCAAGTGAAGAGCTAAAAAAAGGTCCTCACCTCCCAAATCCAAGTGAAGAGCAAAAAACAAGGTCCTCACCTCCCAAATCCAAGTCAAGAGCAAAAAAAGGGTCCTCACCTCCCAAATCTAAGTGAAGAGCAAAAAAAATGTCCTCACCTCCCAAATCCAAGTGAAGAGCGAAAAAAGGTCCTCACCTCCCAAATCCAAGTGAAGAGCAAAAAAAGCTCCTCACCTCCCAAATCCAAGTGAAGAGCGAAAAAAGGTCCTCACCTCCCAAATCCAAGTGAAGAGCAAAAAAAGCTCCTCACCTCCCAAATCCAATTGAAGAGCAAAAAAAAGGTCCTCACCTCCCTAATCCAAGTGAAGAGCAAAAAAAAGGTCCTCACCTCCCAAATCCAAGTGAAGAGCAAAAAAAGGTCCTCACCTCCCAAATCCAAGTGAAGAGCAAAAAAAAGGTCCTCACCTTCCTAATCCAAGTGAAGAGCAAAAAAAAGGTCCTCACCTTCCTAATCCAAGTGAAGAGCAAAAAAAGGTCCTCACCTCCCAAATCCAAGTGAAGAGCAAAAAAAAGGTCCTCACCTCCCAAATCCAAGTGAAGAGCAAAATAAGGTCCTCACCTCCCAAATCCAAGTGAAGAGCAAAAAAAAAGGTCCTCACCTCCCGAATCCAAGTGAAGAGCAAAAAAAAGGTCCTCACCTCCCAAATCCAAGTGAAGAGCAAAAAAAAGGTCCTCACCTCCCTAATCCAAGTGAAGAGCAAAAAAAAAAGGTCCTCATCTCTTCAAATAGAAGTCAAGAAATCAAGTGAAGTGCACAACAGTTAGAATGCGGGACTTTTGCGGGACATGTCTTAAAGCGGGACACCCAATCAAAATGCGGGATTGTTCCGCAAAAATCGGGACGAATGGTCACCCTACTAAAAGGACCCCATAATACAAATATTATATTCAATATAATACAAAAAAAGCAAGGTCAAAATCTTTCGTTTTATTTTTCTCTCGATCAGTAAATTACGTTTCTATTTTTTGCTCTTTACTTCAATCCGTCTTCCTTTTTTTGCTCTTCAGTTTGATACGTCTTCCTTTTTTTGTCGTTTAGTGGCTCTGCATTTTTTATTTGCATAGGGGCCCCTTTTAAAAGTTTTGTGGACTAAAGCACCTAGTTTCGCCAATTTATGCACACATAGGTTGCCATAAATCTCTCATCCGATATCGGGACACTGGCATAAAATTCACAACCGATATCGACACATCCGAAAATTAAAATAATGTTTACAAATCTAAAGTCGGAAGTGTTAAAAACAGTTTATTTACTTAGTTAAAAAATAATATTTTTCTAATGACTTGATTTCTTTCAAAATATCTTTTTAAGGTTTATAGGTACGACCTCCAAAAAACCGTTATAACGTCACAAATGTATCTGTCTCTCTGTCTGTATGTACGGTAGAAATTGTAGCCAAGCGGGTGAACATAGAAAGTTGAAATTTAGCATGCTTGTGCAACTCTTTGTCCCACATATAGGAAAGATACTGAGAGTTCAAAAAACACATGAGTTACAGTCTACGTCGCGTTTAGACCATGCAGCGTTCATCATTAAATGAACGCCACGTGGTCTAGACGCGTATTGTTTAATTAAATTATATTGTTTAGGCCCAGTATTTCGATACATAGATAAAATTGACTATCTATGGCAGCGGTCGGGGAACCGGGGTAAATTACCCCAAATGGGGTAAAAATGATATTTTTGGGGGTAATAAGGAAATTTTACCAATTTGCTATTTTATAAACGTGTTAGTAGCGCACTAAGGAAAAGGGCGCTGAGAGGCTTGACTAAGGGGCGCCATTGCGAAGGTGAGGACCTTTTTTTTTGCTCAACATTTACATTTTGAGAGGTGAGGACCTTTTTTTTTGGCTCATCACTTAGATTTTGGGAGGTGAGGACCTTTCTTTTGCTCGTCATTTGGATTTTGAGAGGTGAGGACCTTTTTTTTGCTTGTCACTTTTTTTGCTTGTCACTTTTTTTAAAATTTTATAAGCCAATGGGTTAACGTCGGTGTAAAGAAATGTAACTTTGGGTAATGGGTAAAAATGTTCCCCGACCCCTGATCTATGGGATAAGTTGTTATTAAGGGAATAAACGATTTTTTGCGTATTTCCAATTATTTATCTATAGAGTAACTAAGTTATCTATAGGATAAGTTATTCACAACGTGTAGGTACTGATAAATATTATCCATTGGATAAAAATGACAGATCTTGACAGATAGGTGTCAAAAAACATTTTATTGATAAACATATGTACATAATATAAGCAGATATAGGTAAAATATATATTATAACTGGTACTATGTACATATTACACATACCTACACTTTATATACAGTCTGTTCCAAACGGTTAGGCGGAACTAAATGGGAATTTCGTTCTTTTAGGTTGTCACGAGAAGGGACCTTGCTTGGGTTATTTCATTTTTCATGTTGGAATGTCAAAATTTAAAATTCCAACAATGAAACCATGGAAACGAATGACGTATGTCAAAATTTAATATTTTTTTACTTATTTTATTGACAAAAAAATAAATAAATTGGAAATTTGTATTAAGAATGACACAAAAAATCAAAATATCAAGAAAATGACGTTTTACAGTCTGTTCCAAACGGTTAAGCGGAACTAAATGGGAATTTAGTTCTTTTAGGTTGTCACGAGAAGGGACTTTGCTTGGGATATTTCATTTTTTACGTTGGGATGTCAAAATTTAAAATTCCAACAATGAAACCATGGAAACGAATAACATGTCAAAATTAAATATTTTTTTTAGATATTTTAATGACAAAAAAATAAATAAATGGGAAATTTGTATTAAGAATGACACAAAAAATCAAAATATAAAGAAAATTACATTTTAAAATGATATTAACCTTAACCAAAAAATGTTTGTTGTAAGTATGATTTACAAAGCTTAAACAAAACGGCCGAAAAGCACGATTTAAACGATTAAAGTAACTAGACTGCAAAATCTAGTTCCGCCTAACCATTTGGAACAGACTTTACACCTGTTTCCATTATGTGTACTATTTTATTGTGTAATTACCTATATCAAAATAAATTCAAAATAATTTAGTAATCAACTTTAATTTATACTGAAATAAAAAAATATTGTCGATTATTTTTCGATAATTTATATTTATTTTTAAAGAAAGAAATCATGGATTCTGATTTAGAAGATTTGTAAGCAGACGATGATGAAGAAATTGTAGAGTATTTAGAACGTCCATACATAGTTCATGTTAGACCAAATCATATGAACCATTGGGATGAGAAATAAACGGTCGTATTTAATTTTCAGTGTTTTTGCATTTCTATTCTGTATGCAGGATGCATTAAACATAATACAATTTTTTATCCCAGGCCCCTTGTTTATCTTTTAGATTTACAGCGTCAGTAGCTTTATTTTCTATAACGTTTTTACATTTTAACACAAAAAAGTTACAGTCTGTTTCAAACGCTTAGGTGGAACTAAATGGGAATTTCGTTCATTTAGGTTGTCACGACAAGGTACCTTTCTTGGGTTATTTCATTTTTCACGTTGGAATGTCAAAATTTAAAATTACAACAATGAAACCATGGAAACGAATGACCTATGTCAAAATTAAATTATTTTTTTATATATTTTAATGACAAAAAAATAAATAAATTGGAAATTTGTATTAAGAATTACACAAAAAATCAAAATATAAAGAAAATGACATTTTAAAATGATATTAACCTTAACCAAAAAATGTTTATTGTAAGTATGATTTACAAAGCTTAAACAAAACTGCCGAAAAGCACGATTTAAGCGATGAAAGTAATTAAATTGCAAAATCTAGTTCCGCCTAAGCGTTTGAAACAGACTGTACAAGTTGCCTTGTTTCGGAAATATTGAAATTTGCGCTTCTTGGGCGTTTATCGCACATTTTTCTGTACAAAATTTTGACAGTTGTATCTATCTCTCTTTTATTCGTGCGAGTTGCGTATATGTCTCTCTTTGTTTAAGATAACGCTACTAATACCAACATAAAAAAAACATTCGAAAATATTATTATCAATCAGAATAGCTATCTACGGGGTTACATGACGAAATTTCACTGGACAAAATTACACGGGACAAAATTACACGGGACAAAATTACACAGAAGAAATTACACATAGACAGAATTACACAGGGAAGAAATTACACAAGGACGAAATTACACATACGAAAATTACACTAAGACAAAATTACACATTTAATTTACTTTAATTTACACATACGAAAATTACACTAAGACAAAATTACGCATTTAATTTGTTTGTGTTTGTTAATTTTCTGTTTGTGTCCTTTTATATAAAAAAAAATTTTTGAAGGGTTGGGTTAAGTAAGTTTTTTTTTTTTGTGAATAAATAAAAATTTGTATTTTCAGGGTTGGAATAAGTAAATTTTAGTTATATTTTGAAAAAAAAAGTTTTTTTTAGAATAAGTCGACAATCGACAATCGTTACCATATTTCCATTTCACACATTCAATTTTTTTTTTCAATATTGAAATTAATAACAAAATGTACATTACAGCTTCCTATTAAATTAAATATCTCAATTTCCTGAAAAACACTAAAACTTACTTAATCCAACCAATATTTTTATTTTTTAAAAAGAACATTAGAATTTACTTAATTCAATCCTTAAATTAGATTTTTTTAACGTTAAAAAATAATGTACTTAACCCAATCCTGAAAATACATTTTTTTGTGTTTATTCATATTTGAGACCAAAAATTACTTAATCCAACCCTAAGATACATTTATTTTAAATTTATTCAAAAAACACGATAGTTTAGTTAATCCAACCCTTAAATTACAATTTTAAAAATGTATTAAAAAAACACGATAATTCACTAAAGCCAACCCTGAAAACACATTTTTTTTGTATTTATTCATATAACACTAAAATTTACTTAATCCAGCCCTGAAAATACAATTTTTTTATTAATTCATATACAGTCTGTTCCAAACGGTTAAGCGGAACTAAATGGGAATTTAGTTCTTTTAGGTTGTCACGAGTTGTCAAGGTCCCTACCTTGCTTGGGTTATTTCATTTTTCACGTTGGGATGTCAAAATTTAAAATTCCAACAATGAAACCATGGAAACGAATGACATATGTCAAAATTAAATATTTTTTTTTTATATTTTAATGACAAAAAAGTAAATAAATGGGAAATTTGTATTAAGAATGACACAAAAAATCAAAATATAAAGAAAATGACATTTTAAAATGATATTAACCTTAACCAAAAAAAGTTTATTGTAAGTATTTACAAAGCTTAAACAAAACGGTCGAAAGGCACGATTTAAACGATGAAAGTAACTAGATTGCAAAATCTAGTTCCACTTAACCGTTTGGAACAGACTGTAAAAGAACACAAACAGAAAATTTATAAACACAAAAAAATTAAATGTGTAATTTTGTCTTAGTGTAATTTTCGTATGTGTAATTTCGTCCATGTGTAATTTCTTCCCTGTGTTATTTTGTCTATGTGTAATTTCTTCTGTGTAATTTTGTCCCGTGTAATTACACGATTTTGTCCAGTGTAATTCTGTCCTGACACCATCTACGGGATAACTATAGTGCGTTCAAAGGTGAGTTTTTAGTACAGGGCATATGGAGTAGTTCTTTTTCATACTCTCTAATGGGTTTACACAATGACACTATCCTTTTCTTGCTTGTCGACGTTGCCAGCTCAAAACACGCTGATCTGTGAAGACGCAGTATTCTACAAATGGCCATTTTTTTGTTGAGTGTTATTTTGAGTTTTATAAGAGTTGATTTTTGATATTATAATCGACACATTTGACACTTTTACAACATTTGGCAACACCGCTCCCATTTGCCATAAGAGCAATACTGCAAACTCACCTTTGAACGCATTATAGAGTTGGAAATACAGAAAGCAATTTATCCTAGCGACTATCAAATGGATTATATTATCCCATTGATAGTTATTCTTATAGATAACAGTAAGGTGGAAATACCGGGCCTTAATTAAATTTTATTGTTTAACTAATAAAAATATATCCCCATATATCGGAACGGATGGCAACCCTATGCACACACCTAATATTTTGAAATTATCCGATTCAATACCGTAGAATTATCGGTAAGTGTATGGTTGATATATATCGATGCTAACAGTATTAATTAAGTTAATTGTTCTGCTTTCACGTAAAGCGCTTGTGCCTGTAAATGGGCATGACGATATATGTGAATGCTCACACATTTACTACCGATAGACACGAGAGTGATACGCACTCATTTATAAAATTAATTGAAAGTTTTACAAGCGGAAAACTGACACACAACTCACTGATATACAGCTGTCCCAGGAGGAATCTGCCAATCTTATTCTAGGATATGTTCCTTTTAATTTTAACACTTAACAAATACAGTGAACCTCAAATACACCCCAATGTCGTTGTGTTTGATATTACAGTAGAAGTCCGATAATCCGGCACGTTCGGGACCGGCTCGGTGCCGGACTACCGAAAATTCCGGTCTATCGGGCGGTAATTATAAGAACAATTAGGTTAATAATTAAACTACAAATACATACAACAAAGTTTATTTTATATTTCATATAATGTATGTACACGTACTGTAAAACATATTTCACTTAGATTTAAAAAAGTCACGAATGTCTTTTTGTTTTCTTGACTTTTGGCGTTTAGTATAAAATTTATTTCTAATGATATGGAAATCAATAATTTCTGAAGCACTGTAGCTAGTACTAGCCTCAGCAAAAGATATAAACTTATTTAGTGATTCTGCAGCTTCTGCCCAGCTGAATTTTTCCATTTCTTTTGTTTCGGCATTTGAGTCACTTTCTTCAAGATTTTGAGTAGGCTGAGGGTTTACTACAATGTTGATAATGTCCTCATCGGTTAGTTCTTGTTCAACAGGCTCATTCTCGTCGATTAGACGCCACTCCTCTACCTCATCTTCAGACAGGTTTTTCAAGGGATTGTCAGCACTTCTAACGACATCTAAAAGTTTGGTCAGAGCGTCTTGATGGTTCTTTTCCTCATCAGTCTGTAGAGTTAGGTCAGATGCAGGGTTTGCAGCTGGCCAAAGTTTTCTCCAGCATTTTAGGAGTGTTGTATTTTTTACCTGGTTCCAAGACAGGGCAATAGCATAGACGGCATCTTTTACTGTAAACTTTTTTTGAAAATCACTCACGTCTCAGTCGGCATTTAACAAGCCTTGAATAAAAGACCTTCTATAAAAGCATTTAAAATTTTGAATAACCCCTTGGTCCATGGGTTGAATCAAAGATGTTACGTTAGGTGGGAGCAGAGTAGCAACAATATTTCCAGAAACTAACTCATCTACTGGCGGGTGGGCTTTGCAATTGTCCAAAAGAAGGATGGCTTTAGTATCTTCTGGTAGACCAAGGCTTTTGAAGGATTCCTTGACCTCAGGCACAAAGTGGTGAAAAAACCAGTCTTTAAAGAGGGCGGCAGTCATCCACGCAATTGATTGAGCATCGTATTGGACAGGCAAGTGTGTAACATTCTTAAAAGCCCTGGGTTTTGCAGATTTACCTATCACAAAAGGGGTCACTCGGTGGTTTCCAGACGCATTAGCACATAGCAAAACGGTTAATCTGTCTTTGTTTTTTTTAAACCCCTTGGCTGCTTTTTCTCCTCTTCCAGCTAGTGTAGATGTTGGTAAACATCGCCACAATAGCCCTGTTTCATCAGCATTGTAAATCTGGTCAGGTGTTAAATCATTATCAGTCACGATTTTCTCAAACTCGTCTTTGTATTTTTCTGCAGAGTTTTGGTTTGCTGAAAGTGTTTCTCCAGTTACATCAAGGCTTCGAATTCCATGCCGAAACTTAAAGTTTCTGAGCCAACCATCAGAATAATTACATTCACTTTCAGCAACTCCTAAATCTTGGCCGAATTTCTTTGCCTTTTCAACAATCATTGGCCCTGTTACCGGCTTTCCTTCAGAACGTACTACACTAAACCATTTGAACAATACACTATCTAGCTGTTCCAGTTTTGGTTTGTTTAATGTTTTAGCTGAGACTAGCCGGCCGCTAATTGTTTCCGAACAATACCGAGCGCTTCCGGATGATCCAGACCTATCCCGAAAACTTCCGAATAGCTCTCGAGTGTTTTTATTTGCTTTAAAGACACACTTTTGGAGAAAACCAAAATTTTTACAATTTTCCGGAGTGATGCCGGACTATCCGGCATTCCGGGCTGTGGGATGCCGGACTAATGGACTTCTACTGTAGTATGCTGAAGCTTACCGGTTTTTCTCGTTCTAGGTAATCCTCTAAACAGGGCCGTCGCTACCCGAGGATTCAAGAGGAGGATGCAACCGCGGGGTATATTTCAGTGCCGACAAATTTCTATTTTTAGAGCTAAACATTAATTAATTGTTAGTACAGAAATATCAGTGTTTGACATGTTCGTTAGTATTTCCAGTTAATGTGCTGTGCATTTTTGTATTTTCGATTTTCAAAAGTTGGAGGCAAGCCACATGCCCTCTTCCATCTTTAAAAATTCTAAATTTACGTTTTTTTGTTACGCCTTTTAAACTCGCGCCCACAGGGACGTAGTCAGGATTTCAGCTTGGGGGGGGGGGGCAAAAATAACAAAATATTCTAAATGTGGTCGGTACGACCTTAATTACATGGCTTGGGTAGTTCAGGTCAGTAAGATTACTTCTTAACTGACTCTTTATTAATTTCATATGTGAAAAGATTTGCTTACAGTAATATGTGGATCCGAAAATTGTCAGTAGCCCAAAAGCATAATTTTTTAAAAGATTGAACGATTCTGGAAGGCCCTTCCAAGCTTCGAAAAGAACTTTATCTACATTTTGAAGATTGCGAATTTCGGTCCACTTATGCTGGGAAGATAAAATTCACTTTTTTCTTTCTAAATTTTCCAGTTCAGAATTAAGTTTTAAGAATATATAATTCCATAAACCTTTGGATTTCAAATCCACTAATTGAAGGTGATAAATGTAATTGCTACATATCTACTTCAATTGGTTTTGTCAAAAAAGCTAGTGTAGCTTTATATTTTCTAAACTCTTTAAATCTATCTCGAAACGCTTCTTGCATGTTAACAATAGTTTGTGTAAAAAAAAATATGCATTAATAACATGTTTTTGTAAATTAATAAAATGTAAAAATGTTTTTGCACGTAATCACCCAGCAAACATTCAACTAACGGCCGAATGCCGGCAAACTGCTTTTACTGTTGGTATATTGCTGGCACCAAAAGTAAGTGCAACGCCAGTATCAATAATGTACTTCACATTTGTATTTCGCATTCCGCCTATACGAAGTACTTTACCAGCATTTTATAAGCACTCCTTATTTGTATTAATCCAAGCAAACATTTTTATACGGCCCAGCAAACATTTTTATCCGGACCAGTACTGGTAAAGCACCTACTCGCCGGCATTGAAAGTAATGGGCCAGTGCTGGCATTTCGTACTGGGCCAGTACCCCGGTGTCCCGTGGCCCTTAGCTGGTCCATTGATGTATCAGTTGCTGGCCCAGCAACGGTAAAGTGCATTGAAAGTAATGGGCCAGTGCTGGCATTTCGCACTGGGCCAGTGCTGGCATTTCGCATTGGTCCAGTGCTGGCATTTTGCTCTGGGCCAGTACCCCGGTGTCCCCGTGGCCGTTAGCTGGCCCATTGATGTATCAGTTGCTGGCCCAGCAACGGTAAAGTGCAAAATAATCGCATTAGTTGCAAGATTTATTTCTGACAGACTAGTGCTTATATTATACCCACTCTCTAGTGTTTCAAATGTAATATATGTGTACTTACCCAGTATTAAAATAAATTAATGGTTAGGTGCAAAATAAATACTCATTTGGCCATTTTCACCATCGTTGAATAAATGTATTTAACAAGTAAAGTTGACAATATCGCATCGGTTTTAAACTATTAATGAAGAAATTAACATTGCTGTCAATAGAATGATGCGATATTGTTAACTTAAGTTGTTAAATAAATTTATTCAACGATGGTAAAACTAGCCGATTGTAAATTGAATTAACAGTTATAATTTATTGATTTATTTATAAATATTAAATAAATATAATTTCAGGAATAACAGGAATTAGTTTATTTAATTTATTAATTTAATGAAGAATTTTAAGAAAATGGTTTTCTGCCATTTCGGTCAAACCAATTTCATCCTAAAGATAAGGGGTGACTAATAATTTTCGCCAATATTCGTCTTGTATTATCTACCACATCTTTTCCCCCTGACTTGAAGAGTGCCAACCTAAAGAAATCATACTTGTTAAAATAAATTCAATAAACAAATTTTATAAGCATTAATGCTATAAGCTGTTCACTTTTGTAAGAACAAACTAGACCTGGTTATTTTGGTGATTTTTATAGTGTATTACTGACTTTTAGAAACTTGGTTATATTGTAAAAAAAGCTTTACAGTTTTGGATTAAGTTTGTATTATTTTAGGTTAGTATTATATTTACAAAATATTTAAGATGTCACTATTCAAAATGAAATATGACAAATTATATTTTTTAAATGACATATTTATAATCTTGTATCAGATTTATTAATAATTGAAAATTTTATTACATGAAAAAAACTATGATTGAACTAAACTAAAAATTAAACAATTTAATATGAAATAGTTTGTGTAAACTACGTCCTTAAATCTAACAAAACACACACAAATCACAATAAAAAACTGTATAATGCTCACAATCAATAACTATTCAAATACACATCTTTAAAAACTGTTCACCAACACGTCCCAACTCGTACTCACAGAATATCACTTGTACCGACCCTCGAAGGCCACGCCATTAGGGTGTTTTATGACTAAGAACGGTCAGACTTTTCAAATTATTACATTCAAAAAAAGTTATAAACATAAGCACTGGCCCGCTAGAAATAATCTTGGATTAATACAAATAAGGAATGCTTATAAAATGCTGGTAAAGTACTTCGTATAGGCGGAGTGCGAAATACAAATGTGAAGTACAGTATTAATACTGGCGTTGCACTTACTTTTGGTGCCAGCAATGTACCAGCGTAAAAGCAGTTTGCCGGCGTTCGGCCGTTAGTTCAATGTTTGCTGGGGGGCTATCGTCTCTTCTTCACTCATACTTTTTACTTAAAACTTTTTTTGAATGTAATAATTTGAAAAGTCTGATTGTTCTTAGTCATAAAACGCCCTAACCGCGTGGCCTTGGAGGGCCAGTACAAGTTGGTACGTGTCGGTGGACAGTCAAGATGTGTCAAGATGTGTATTTAAATAGTTATTGTTTTGTGAACATTATACAGCTTTTTATTGTGATTTGTGTGTGTTTTATTAGATTTAAGGACGTATTTTACACAAACTGTTTCATGTTAAATTGTTTAATTTTTAGTTTAGTTAAATCATAGTTTTTTTCATGTAATAAAATTTTCAATTATTAATAAATCTGTTACAAGATTATAAATATGTCATTTAAAAAATATAATTTGTCATATTTTATTTTGAATAGTGACATCTTAAATATTTTGTAAATATAATACTAACCCAGCAAACATTTTTATCCGGACCAGTACTGGTAAAGCACATACTCGCCGGCATTGAAAGTAATGGGCCAGTGCTGGCATTTCGTACTGGGCCAGTACCCCGGTGTCCCGTGGCCCTTAGCTGGTCCATTGATGTATCAGTTGCTGGCCCAGCAACGGTAAAGTGCATTGAAAGTAATGGGCCAGTGCTGGCATTTCGCACTGGGCCAGTGCTGGCATTTCACATTGGTCCAGTGCTGGCATTTTGCACTGGGCCAGTACCCCGGTGTCCCCGTGGCCGTTAGCTGGCCCATTGATGTATCAGTTGCTGGCCCAGCAACGGTAAAGTGCAAAATAATCGCATTAGTTGCAAGATTTATTTCTGACAGACTAGTGCTTATATTATACCCACTCTCTAGTGTTTCAAATGTAATATATGTGTACTTACCCAGTATTAAAATAAATTAATGGTTAGGTGCAAAATAAATACTCATTTGGCCATTTTCACCATCGTTGAATAAATTTATTTAACAAGTAAAGTTGACAATATCGCATCGGTTTTAAACTATTAATGAAGAAATTAACATTGCTGTCAATAGAATGATGCGATATTGTTAACTTAAGTTGTTAAATAAATTTATTCAACGATGGTAAAACTAGCCGATTGTAAATTGAATTAACAGTTATAATTTATTGATTTATTTATAAATATTAAATAAATATAATTTCAGGAATAACAGGAATTAGTTTATTTAATTTATTAATTTAATGAAGAATTTTAAGAAAGTGGTTTTCTGCCATTTCGGTCAAACCAATTTCATCCTAAAGATAAGGGGTGACTAATAATTTTCGCCAATATTCGTCTTGTATTATCTACCACATCTTTTCCCCCTGACTTGAAGAGTGCCAACCTAAAGAAATCATACTTGTTAAAATAAATTCAATAAACAAATTTTATAAGCATTAATGCTATAAGCTGTTCACTTTTGTAAGAACAAACTAGACCTGGTTATTTTGGTGATTTTTATAGTGTATTACTGACTTTTAGAAACTTGGTTATATTGTAAAAAAAGCTTTACAGTTTTGGATTAAGTTTGTATTATTTTAGGTTAGTATTATATTTACAAAATATTTAAGATGTCACTATTCAAAATGAAATATGACAAATTATATTTTTTAAATGACATATTTATAATCTTGTATCAGATTTATTAATAATTGAAAATTTTATTACATGAAAAAAACTATGATTGAACTAAACTAAAAATTAAACAATTTAATATGAAATAGTTTGTGTAAACTACGTCCTTAAATCTAACAAAACACACACAAATCACAATAAAAAACTGTATAATGCTCACAATCAATAACTATTCAAATACACATCTTTAAAAACTGTTCACCAACACGTCCCAACTTATACTCACAGAATATCACTTGTACCGACCCTCGAAGGCCACGCCATTAGGGTGTTTTATGACTAAGAACGCTCAGACTTTTCAAATTATTACATTCAAAAAAAGTTATAAACATAAGCACTGGCCCGCTAGAAATAATCTTGGATTAATACAAATAAGGAATGCTTATAAAATGCTGGTAAAGTACTTCGTATAGGCGGAGTGCGAAATACAAATGTGAAGTACATTATTAATACTGGCGTTGCACTTACTTTTGGTGCCAGCAATGTACCAGCGTAAAAGCAGTTTGCCGGCGTTCGGCCGTTAGTTCAATGTTTGCTGGGAACCTAAAATAATACAAACTTAATCCAAAACTGTAAAGCTTTTTTTACAATATAACCAAGTTTCTAAAAGTCAGTAATACACTATAAAAATCACCAAAATAACCAGATCTAGTTTGTTCTTATAAAAGTGAACAGCTTATAGCATTAATGCTTATAAAATTTGATAACTGAATTTATTTTAACAAGTATGATTTCTTTAGGTTGGCACTCTTCAAGTCAGGGGGAAAAGATGTGGTAGATAAAACAAGCCGAATATTGGCGAAAATTAATAGTCACCACTTATCTTTAGGATGCAATTTTTTGGCCGAAATGGCAGAAAACCATTTTCTTAAAATTCTTCATTAAATTAATAAATTAAATAAACTAATTCATGTTATTCCTGAAATTATATTTATTTAATATTTATAAATAAATCAATAAATTATAACTGTTAATACAATTTACAATCGGCCAGTTTTACCATCGTTGAATAAATTAACTTAACAACTTAAGTTAACAATATCGCATCATTCTATTGACAGCAATATTAATTTCTTCATTAATAGTTTAAAACCGATGCGACATTGTCAACTTTATTTGTTAAATAAATTTATTCAACGTTGGTGAAAATGGCCAAATGAGTATTTATTTTGCACCTAACCATTAATTTATTTTAATACTGGGTAAGTACACATATGTTACATTTGAAACACTAGAGAGTGGGTATAATATATGCACTGGCCCAGTGCGAAATACCAGCACTAGCCCAGTGCGAAATGCCAGCACTGGCCCAGTGCGAAATGCCAGCACTGGCCCATTACTTTCAATGCACTTTACCGTTGCTGGTCCGGCAACTGATTCATCAATGGGCCAATAACGGCCACGGGGACACCGGGGTACTGGCCCAGTACGAAATGCCAGCACTGGCCCATTACTTTCAATGCCGGGGAGTATGTGCTTTACCAGCACTGGCCCGTATAAAAATGTTTGCTGGGCATTCACAAATACAGATAACTTTTTTTCGAAACAAATAACTTCTTCTAAAAGGGAATATGCAGTAACTCGGGGAATTACCGGGTGTGAATTACGCCGTAAAACATTCTGAAAAATACAAAACCTGTATAGTACAGGCAGAAAGTTGAAAATTAAAAAATAGATTTTATTAAAATAAAAACCAGCCAATTTTCAAAGAGCCACAAAATTTTCTAAAAGAGCCGCAGGTTTCCGATCCCTGTTCTAGGTTTTTTGTAGTATATTAAATAATAAAAGTCAGGTAACTTCTAACAACCTAAATTATATTTTATATAAGGTAAACTATCCTGGGGGGGGGGCAAATGCCCTCTATGCCCCCTCCTGGCTACGTCCCTGCGCGCCCATATTTTAAGGACGGCAATATGATGGTAGCAACCGGGCGTCGAATACGCTCCTTTTTTGTTCAATGTATTTTTTCAATAAGATGAAAATTGGGGGGGGGGGCAATCTAAAACTACAATCTACATATATCTTCCTTATTATTGACAACATCAAAATGATATATGATAAAAATAGTTTATAATAAGGAAACAAATCTTTTATTACTATGCAATTTTCATTTGGATTAATATTTGGGGAGTTACGGGGATCACCCTGAAGCTAAACTTGAAATATATCCCTTATTATTAACTTAACAGCAAACACGTATGTAACAAAAAATGTTTATATAAGATAATAAGAGATAGAGACAACGGCCTCCATTTAGAATTTCTGGATTCTGAGTATTTTATTTATTTCAGAAATTTAGGGCGTTTCGAGATTAAAACATTTTTTTTAATGACATAATTTACATTATTTGGTAACATTGTGAATTAAAAACAAGCACAACTCAAAAATGGATAGAGATAGCGACCTGCGGTTAAAATATCTGAATTCTCCGTTATTTAATCTAGGAAAAACATAAAGCTTTCATCGTTAAACGCGTCTTGAGATTACGACATATTTTTTAATGGTATAATTTACATTATTTGTGAAAATTTTTAATTAAAATAAAGCACAGCTCATAAACGGTTAGAGACTTCCGATTAGAATTTTTCGATTCTCCATAGCTTATTTAGTCTAGAAATAATTTGGGGCTTTAATCGTTTAACACGTTTTGAGAATACGACAATTTTTTAATGACATATTTTACTTAATTTGTGAAGATTATGAATTAAAAAAACTCTTAAACGATTAGACTGCGACCTGCGGTTAAAATTTTTAGATTACCCGTAGTTTATTTAGTCTAGAAAAAAATTGGGGCTTTAATCGGTTTATGTGTTTTGACAATTTTTTTAATGGCATAATTTACAATATTTGTGAAAATCGTAAATTTAAAAAAAAAAAAAAACAACTCTAATAACGGCTAGAGGAAACGACCTGAGATTAGCATTTTTGGATTCCTCATAGTTTATTTAGCTAGAAAAAAATTGAGGCATTATTCCTTTTGTGAATTTTGAAATTATGACAAATTTTAATATAGCGTGATTTATAGAAATATTCATCTTCGCATGGATGTATCTCGAAAACGAAATGCGATAATGATCTGCGGTTGAAATTTTTGAAATCTTGAGGTCCCAATTGACCTGTAACCATATTTAGAAACAAAACAAAATATTTGATAAATTTAACTAAAAAAAGGAAGATATCTGCTGTTTGAATTTTTGGGCTTTGAATTTTTGGAAAAAAAGCTGTAATCCAAAAGCCCATGAAAATGGCCAAAAGTCGAAAAAATCGTAGACCTTAAAAAAATGTAATTTTTAAGCAAAAATTGATTTTTTTACTATTGCTGCCTGCAAATATCTGTTTGCGGTTAACTAAAGAGAAAAACAGTTTATTAATGCGTCAGTACACACACATTTTGATAAAAAATTTACATAAAATATATATACATTTTTTTGCAAAAATTAAAGAAAAAGTTTGGACAATACGTAACTTGCCGTTAAATTATATTTTTAATAGTAATCATTGATTGTTTTTGTACGGCTCAGAACCGTGGATAATATGAGAGGCCGATAAAAACACTTACGGCCGTTTGCACGGGTCATAGTTACAAAATTGTTTAACTATTTATGAGTTAAGTTTAATTAATGATTAAATGTGCATAGCTTTGCACCGTAGGTTGTTGATGTGGTAGCTAAGAAATCCACAAAAATTACTATTGGTAGTACTGAATAAACAGAACATCTGTGAACATCTGTACTTATTTTTCTTAACTTGGCGACATTGTCATGAAAAAACTAAAAAGAAGTCACGCAGCTAATTTTATGAAAAAATTATATGCAAAAATGTAATAAAAATACATAAAGTCTGTTCCAAACGGTTAGGCGGAACTAGATTTTGGAAGTTTTAGATACTTTCATCATTTAAATAGTGCTTTTCGGCCGTTTTGTTTAAGCTTTGTAAATCCTATTATCTGTCTCATTTTGAAACTTCATTTTTTATGTTGTATATTTAAAATAACATCTTAGGGTGGTAATTCTGAAGTAACACCTTTCAAAATATTTGACAATTCATAATTGACATTAAATTACGTATATGTCAACTCAGGGGCGGATCGACCTATCGGGCGATCGGGCAACGCCCGATGGGCCGACAGCTTTTTTGGGCCGATGTGATGGCCGCTATCCACTCAAATACCTATAATCAGTTCTATGACATTACTTTAGAAATCACTCACATTTTTTTATTTGTTTTTCTAACATTTTTTCATTATTTTAGAGACTGTATTTTTATTTTCGATATTAATACTAAAAATATAAATACAATAAGTTTATTTAAATATACTTTGGTCTTTATTTATGCCTGGGAATCGGGCCAATTATATTAGGTGTGTAAATTAATTCCAGAAAAGACTTGTTGTGAAAAAAACATAAAAAAATACACTATACAAAGTATTTGCCATCGCTTGCTATTATTTTTTACCATCTGTCTGGCAGTTGTTGTATTCCATGACGGAAAAACGACTCGTCCTTCGAAGCGATCCATTCATTGAGCCATTTCTCTATATCTTCATAATAGTTCAAGTGCTGACCAGAAAGCCCGTGTGCCATCGATCTGAACAAGTGATAATCTGATGGAGCAATGTCTGGCGAATACAGCGGGTGAGGTAAAACGCCCCAGCCAAGTGCTTCCAAGGTGACCCTCACAATCTCTCCAACATGTGGTCTAGCGTTATAATGCTGGATGATCACTTTGTCGTGTCTCTTTGCATATTTCGGCCGCTTATTCTTCAATGCGTTGCTTAAACGTAGCAACTGTTGTTGGTTAAGTTCGTCAGTGATGGTTTGGCTCTGCTGTAATAGCTCATGATACACTACACCCTTCTGGTCCCACTATACACAGAGCATTACTTTCTTGCCGTGAATATTCCGATTTGGTCTCGAAGAGGATTATTTTCCTGAGTCGCAAATGGATTTCCTTCGTTTGAGATTATCGAAATATATCCACTTTTCGTCTCCAGTCACAATACGATGCAAAAAACCTTTTCTTTTTTGCCTGGCAATCAAGATTTTAGACATGGTTTTGCGCCTCTCGATGTCTCTTTCTTTCGGTTCGTACGGCACCCATATTCCTTCTTTGTAAATCTTTCCCATGACTGCCAAATGCACAGAAATTGTTGATCGATCAACATTCTACAATTGCGCGAGCTCATGTTGTGATTGATACGGATCTTCATCGATTAGCGCCTGCAATTCCTCATCCTCGAACTTCTTCGGCTGACCTGGACGAGGTTTTACATCGACACTGAAATCTTCACTTTTGAAACGTCAAAACCATTCTCTGCATGATTTATCGGTGGGAGCACTTTCCCCATAAGCCTCTACGTGCATTCGATGAGCTTCAGCGGCTGATTTCAGCAAATGAAAACAGAAAATGAGAACTTCCTGGAAATGATGCTTATTTGGCTCGAATTTCGACATTTTTGAGTCAGATAAACACGATGTTATTGTTATAAACCCAAACGTTTATCAACTGAATATTACTGTCATGCAGATATTAGAGGTTAGAAAATTCCATAGTACAGCAATCGACCGCCAGATGAACCGAATTAATTCACACACCTAATAACATTTCCTACAAATAATCAACAAGTCCCGTGAGCCCGGGCCGAAACATCCAAATCGCCCGGGCCGATTCAGTCCCTCGATCCGCCCCTGTGTCAACTAACACAAATTGTATAAAACACAAATTGGCAAGTACAGTCTGTTCCAAACGGTTAAGCGCAACTAAATGGGAATTTAGCTCTTTTAGGTTGTCACGAGAAGGGACCTTGCTTGGGATATTTAATTTTTCACGTTGGGATATCAAAATTTTAAATTCCAACAATGAAACCATGGAAACGAATGACATGTCAAAATTAAATATTTTTTTTAGATATTTTAATGACAAAAAAATAAATAAATGGGAAATTTGTATTAAGAATGACACAAAAAATCAAAATATAAAGAAAATGACATTTTAAAACGATATTAACCTTAACCAAAAAATGTTTATTGTAAGTATGATTTACAAAGCTTAAACAAAACGGCCGAAAGGCACGATTTAAACGATGAAAGTAACTAGATTGCAAAATCTAGTTCCGCTTAAGCGTTTGGAACAGAGTGTACACCACAACAGCAGAGATGGGTGTTTTTTGCGTGATTTATACTGGCTTGGAGTTCGGCAAGTGTTATATTTTTGTCCAGAAAGTCTTGAGATGCGTCAAAATAAAGGAGCTGTATCGGATTGGTGGCCAAATGCATTTGTTGGTAATATTTTTCCCATTCTTGGATCGAGACTTCATTTACGTTATTAACTTTCGCCCTTAATTTCTTTATGAGTTTCCAGAACTCGGTGCTGTTCTTTACGTTGGACAACATATTGGAGATATTTTGATAATATTGCTTTTCACATTTGTCCCGGATTTTATGGTAACTCTTCTTATTATCTTGGTAGAGTTTCAGGTTTCCCTCAGTTGGACTTTTCTTGTATAGTTTTAAATACCTTTTGGCATTTCTTTTAAATTCGTAACATTCCGCGTTGAACCATGGTTTGTTATCCTTCAATTTCTCAAATGCTTTGTGGTTGTAGGTTTTTTGCATACCTAGGTTGATAGCAGTTGTTTTAATAATATTCTCCAAGTTTGTATTGAGAATCTCAGGGTCAGCGTCATGTACGTACACTGCAGATGAACTGCTTAATTCGTGGTCGAATAGAATCGCTTTTGTTTCGTCCCATTCGAATTTAGAGGTGTAATACGAAGTATGATCAGATATGCTGTTATTATAAAGAAAATGTCTGCTAGAGGTTGTTGCTAAGCTCAAGACGCATATACTATGTTCTGTTCTTTCCAAAGTCGGTAATATTTGTAAATTTTTTATATTTAGCAAAGTTGAGGGATTACCCCATAGTAAGTCTATAGTGCTCTTACCGTTAGCGTTAACAAACGTAAAATTTCCTGGGATGTCTCCTATCGTGCGGCTATTCAGCGTGTATAGTCCCAAATCCTCCATCATAGAAACAAGTTTTTTCCCTCTTTTATTGGTCTGATGATCAAGAGAAGTTCTGGACAACTGGACGGCGTCACCTAAGTGAATATCACCTTCTAATTGATTTAGCTGTGCGATTCGAGCATTAAAGTCCCCAAGAATAATGAAACTATAATCATAATATAGATCTAAAGCATTTATTAAAAAATTAATGGTATTTGACATGTAGTTTTTGAGTGAATATAACCTCAGTATAATGAAACTTAACCAAAAATGTAAAAGTCAGATTTACAAGTTTACATGGTTTCAAAAAAGTCTATTTACAGTCTGTTCCAAACGGTTAGGCGGAACTAAATGGAAATTTCGTTCTTTTAGGTTGTCACGAGAAGGGACCTTGCTTGGGTTATTTCATTTTTCACGTTGGAATGTCAAAATTTAAAATTCCAACAATGAAACCATGGAAACGAATGACATATGTCAAAATTAAATATATTTTTTACGTATTTTAATGACAAAAAAATAAATAAATGGGAAATTTGTATTAAGAATGACACAAAAAATCAAAATGACATTTTAAAATGATATTAACCTTAACCAAAAAATGTTTATTGTAAGTATGATTTACAAAGCTTAAACAAAACGGCCGAAAGGCACGATTTAAACGATGAAAGTAACTAGATTGCAAAATCTAGTTCCGCTTAACCGTTTGGAATAGAGTGTACACCACAACAGCAGAGATGGGCGTCTACGCGTAAAATTGAATTTTTTACGTCTACGTGTAAATTTACCGTAGACAGCGTAGAGAAGTGTAGACTGTGTAGACACGTAGAATTTAGCGTAGAATAATAAAAAATTAGGTTATGTAACGTTTAAAAAAATAAAATACCGCCAGTTTTAAGCAGAAGAGGCAGTAAAGAACTCAAATTTAATATTTTTGACAGCTTTCTGATTAAAACAACTTCTAACTTTTAATTTTACTTTTACTTTAGTAGTTCATACAGACAGAAACCAAGTAATTTATATTCTCCATAACATACGATTTGTGATATATCATTTTTGGAAACAATATATGTAATTAGAACTACATCAAATTGAAATAAACATAAACATTAAAGTAAAATATTTAAACTATTACCATTCTATTATTTCAAATATTACATTTAAACGTACTGCGCATATACAGTTTACATTCTACATTCGACACGTAAACAAATGCATATTCTACTTGACATGTTTACGCGTAAAATCTACATTAGTCTACATCATGTATTCTACGCGCCCATCACTGCACAACAGTCACTAAAGTAACCAGATCTAGTTTCGTATTACAAATTGAGACAGATTATACTTACAATAAACATTTTTTGGTTAAGGTTAATATCATTTTAAAATGTCATTTTCTTTATATTTTGATTTTTTGTGTCATTCTTAATACAAACTTCCCATTTATTTATTTTTTTGTCATTAAAATATGTAAAAAAAATCATTTAATTTTGACATATGTCATTCGTTTCCATGGTATCTTTGTTGGAATTTTAAATTTTGACATTCCAACGTGAAAAATGAAATAAGCCAAGCAAGGTCCCTTCTCATGGCAACCTAAAAGAACGAAATTCCCATTTAGTTCCGCCTAATCGTTTGGAACAGACTGTAATTATAAACATAAAAATATATACAGTCTGTTCCAAACGGTTAAGCGGAACTAGATTTTGCAATCTAGTTACTTTCATCGTTTAAATCGTGCCTTTCGGCCGTTTTGTTTAAGCTTTGTAAATCATACTTACAATAAACATTTTTTGGTTAAGGTTAAAATCATTTTAAAATGTCATTTTCTTTATATTTTGATTTTTTGTGTCATTCTTAATATAAATTTCCCATTTATTGATTTTTTTGTCATTAAAATATCTAAAAAAAATATTTAATTTTGACATATATCATTCGTTTCCATGGTTTTCCATTTTCGTTTGGTATTTGTTCATCTATTATTTATCAATTGATGTAACACGTATTCATCTAGTAACTAGAACTAGACTAGTTACTAGACTAACTGAAGAACTAGATTCTAGTTCTTCAGGTACCGGCAGCGCTGAGTTGACAGGAACGCAATAATTATTTGCCTTGTTTTTGCTTCAGTCCATCTACTTTTTGTTTTGCTTATCACCGATGAAAGGAAGCGCCAAATTGGTACTTTGCCTCGGGTGCTGCAATACCTTGGTTGGGCTCAGACTGGCAGCACAATATTCTTTCATATTTAGTTCTTACATACTCGTATATTGTGAAGTACACAAGCAGCAACTATTATTGGTATCTATTTTATATAAGCCAATATTGGAACCGTCGTTTTAGCACAAAACTGTATTTTTTGATAAACGAAATCATTATCTATGTTTTAGAAATGCAATTTTGTCCATAGTATCAAAATAATTTGCTCTTTGAGATTTTTTTTAGCAACATCGAATCTAAAAAACGTATATCTCTGTCTGTTCTTCGTCCATATTTATAATAAAATTGTACTAATCAATCTTTCTTTTATAGTCAAATGTCAAAGAATAAATGTCAAATTCTTAATAACTATTTAATCCGTACCCATGGTAGTGATTAAATTTTTATTAATAGTCAACAGCTTAAGCCTGAATTAAGTATGCGGTGCAATGAAATTCAATTTTTAATTCTTAGTTAAGAGTTAGATTAATACCGGTGCAAACGGCCGTTAGTCATTTGAAATGTGGTATTGATGACGATTACTGCACACATCAAGGACCAATAGCGAACAAACCCACCTGGACCCCGGGCAAAATATTGTATTGGTTTTTGATTACAAGGTTTACCCGTACACATGTATAAGAACATAAATCAAGATTTTACCCTAATCAACCACTAAAACGGCAAATATAGATTCGGGGTGAATTATATAAATTCTTGGTATCTCAGATGTTTGTTGAGTTATAACATTCCTTTCTGGCGTACAGGTGCATATAATATATATAGGTGTCTTTTAAAATCTTTCGACTGTGTTTTAACAGTTTTTCTGACAGTTTTGACAGTCCTGAAGGGGTAAATTAGTATGTTTTATTAGAAACAAGAAATTATATATTCCTCATATGACGTAAGAACCCACTAAGAAGGGATTTTTTTCAAAGTCAACCCTTAAGGAATGAAAAGGGGTAAAATAATTTTTCACGGATTACTCAGTATCTGTTAAGTTCGATGAGATATCGACTAGATTTTTGCTTATAAAAGTTATCCATATACATGTTTAGGAACATTATTCAGGATTTCACTATTTCACTATGAACTTACCCAGCAGCCTGATGATCCTAGCATCTGAGAAAAGAATCACCAATGTTGTTTACAAAGAAACATGACTTTTAATAATTTTGTAGGGTGTTGCCAGACCGTTAATATACCGTAGCGAAGCACGGGTACTCAGCTAGTTTTGTCATATAATCTTTTGCTTGTATTTCCAAAATTCTAGAATCAACCCTAATCCAGCCACGTAATAAGGTTTGGTGACAAGAATGAATAAAAAGAAAAACATGAAATAAAAGTAAAAAAGTTTATTGTAAAAAGTGATAGAATGAAACATCTTATTCTAAAATACTTCAATGTTTAAATGTGATGTTATTTACATTATAATTATTTACATTTAAATAAACTGTGCATTTATATCACTGCGCTTGCGCATAACTCTTAATGGATGTATTTTCCATAACCAAGTCCAAGTCCAGAATATCCAAGGGACAATCCAGAGTATCCATGAGACAATCCAGAGTATCCATGAGACAATCCAGAGTATCCATGGGACAGACCAGAGTATCCATATCCGTGTCCAAGATCGTATCCATGACCAAGAGCGATTGGAGCGGCAATTGGGGCAGCGATTGGAGCAATTGTCTTGGTAACAATTGGTGCAGCAGCAATGGTCTTGGTGACTATGGGAGCGGCATAAGCCTTAGTAACGACTGGAGCAGATACGATAGGAGCTGCATGGTATCTGAAAACAAAAGAATATCAGTTAAATTAGCAATGAGTTGTAACCAAATAGTGTATAATTTAAACAAAATAGTTCGGAAGGGCCAACGCTTTGTTATTGTACATAATTTTGATTACCTCGATTCACGTTTAAACGTGTAAACCTTAATGAGTGAGTAGATAAAAGCTAGGATAGATATCTTTGCTTAGAAATAAATTTTAACACCAAAATAGACTCACGTGCTTCAAAGCTTTAGATTAATAAATCGCTTATAGGAGACCTATAGTGTAGTTGTGTGCGAAACGTGGAATTCACACAAAAAAATATGTAGTGGGTTACTGGTATTTGAGCGAAGTATTTTAGGGAAATATTTGGACCAATGCAGGAAGCATGTAGTATGTAGAGGACAAAAATTAATTTCAAATGGAAAGAACTGATTATGAGACACCATTTTACATTTCATTAAGATCGGGACGGTGCAGTGGTTTGGTAATGTAATTCTTTTGCTTAAATATATATGACAACAAAATTCACTTGGAATTTAGATCAATCCGAGTAATGCCGGTTTCTGTATCCTGTAAATTAGAGAGACAGCAGATGGTTTGCAGGCGAGAATTGTTTCCATTTATCTTTAAAAGAAGGCCTTGTCTGCCAAATCACCGACGATTAGGACGAAAAGCTTGACTTTAAAACCAGGATACCGATTTCTAAGCTCGGACAAAAAAACATGTATTTGGTTCCTATTTTCTCCTCCTTGAACGAGATGTTTTTTTCAACTGGTCAGGAAAATTCTGTAGTAAACATTGATATTGCCTTGAAGTCGATGAAGTCTTACTTATAGTGTTTTCGATTTGTATGCTCGGAATGTTCCGAGAGTGCTCTCAGAGCAAACACGTTTTCGATTTAGTTTAAAGCAGTTGGAGCGCTCACAAGATCATTTTCGATTTACTCGATCGTAACGCGAGTGATTTCAGAGCGCTCAGTTTGATCTGTCTCACGAAACAGATCAAGTAGAGCAATCGTAAAAAATTGCGCAAAATACAAATATAACCTCATTGTTTTGTTAGATATTTGATTTTCGATTATGTTTTTAACATGATTTCTTCGCGCTGTTATTAGGAATTATTATATTTTAGCGAATCGGAGGATGATGAAATTATTAATAGCGTGGGACATATATTCCCAAAAGACGAAATAATAGGAGTAAAAATTATGTGGAAAATGTTGTACATTATACTGACAAGCAGGTAAACAAACAGATATACTCTCTACCAGATCGCTCTAGTATTGATTTCAGAGTGATTTCAGGGCAATCTCATATCAAATTTCTATTTACAGATCGAAAAAGCAAAATAAGTTTGATGGTGGAAAAATAATAATTCCAACAAATCTGATACTTGGAATTTTCCACCACCGATTCTATGTCATAAGGGACGTATGGTGTGACTAGTGTTATTTCACTACAGTAGCTCGATGTAATAAATGACGGACAGATATACAAAATTATTTCACGTTTGATCGTTGGCACTCAGTCGAGTTAAATACGCAAACATAGGTAAATCTTATTTACGACTGCAGCGCCAAAGTGGCAAAATCTAAACTTATCTAATAGACAACAACAACTTTTAAATGTATTATAATCTCTAATTGTAACATCTAAAAGGAATTTAATGATAATTTGATATCTTGATTTGTGTTTTCTTATATTTTATTTTCACTAATAATAAAAATGTGTTTTCAATATCTTCAAATATGTTAGTTAATTGTCTTTTAGATTAGTTCAACACATTACCGCCAGATAGAGTCACTCTTATGACCATTTGCCTATGGATTATAATATTATTCATACCATCTTGCCTTGCAAAAAGAATCATTCTGTTTCTGATTTATAAATAATAAATAAATAATAGGTTCCAACACCTAGATAGGCGTATAAGGGGCAGAGAATGTATGTTCTCCGTTTCTAGACTCTCCTCCGTGTCAGTGTGACGTTTCGACCGGTCCTATTATCCCTGAATGAACAGGTACTCATTTATAAGTATCAAATACTTGAGGCTGAGTTGATCTCAGAGCTGACTGCACAATTTCGGAAGATAAAAATCCGAAGGAGGTGGGTGGGTTTCTGATTTAATATTATAATTATATATGAATGTTTAAAAGATGGAAACTAGCAGAATGACTAAATACTTTTGATAAATTAAGAACAATGAATTCCAAATGAACTTGTCAATAAATTGCTACTACATTTAATGCAAATGATGAAAAAATATAACTTTATAATTAGCTGGAAAAATAATGGAAATTAAGCAGAAGGGTACCTCATAATGGGTACCTCCAGATAACAAGCTACAGTGTTGTATTACTCACTTTCCTAAATGACACTAAATGTCACTGCTCTACCGTTGTTTAAAAATAAACAGTTCCCTTTAATCTAGGAGCTTAACTCACCCTCCATATCCGAGTCCGTGTCCCAGGGCCAAACCGGAGTATCCATGAGAGTATCCAATAGGTGCGGCGGCCAAAGAAAGACCGTGTCCATAGCTGACAGCTGGGGCAGCTACAACAGAGTGGGCAGCCAATGGGGCAGAGTAACCGTGGGCAACACCTCCGTATCCCAAACCTCCGTAACCTGAGTAACCTCCGTAACCTGAATAACCTCCGTAACCTAGACCACTGTATCCGTAACCAAGACCAAGAACACCACGTTTCTCTTGTTTCTTCTCTTCAGCTAAGGCAACGGCGGCCAAAGCAACGATTACGATCTGAAAATAAGAATTTTTATTAAAATCACAAAAATCTATGATTCTGCAAAATTATATTTAAAGACAAACTGCTTTGTTTAAAACAGTGATTTTCAACCGGTGTGTTGCGGCACATTAGTGTGTCGTCAAAGAACCGCTGTTGTGTCGATAGTTATTATACCATTAAAATCAAAAATAAATTCTTTATAAATCATGATCAACATTATTTTTTAAAATAATATAATATATAAAACATTTAAGTAAAAACAATCTTGAAACAAATTTTATGAATTATAATTTCTAAAACTGTGTTTGTAATTTAGCACCTTTGTTTGATTTTTTGCAAAAATACGTCAAAATAAAAAAAAATTCTATAAACTAAATCTTTCTTTTTAAGATATCTTTCTTTAAGATGTTTCAATTGATAACTTATATTATATTTAAAAATAATATGAACAGCACAAACATTTCGGTAACCGTTTTAAATTAATGTGGATTACTTTGATTTTTTTTTTTCAGATTTTTAAACCAGAACCTCTGGAAGATGCCCTATCTTCGTTCTTGGAGAACAAATTATGTTAAAATTTCAAGTGTACTATTCCGGTTCACATTAATGTGGATTACTTTATTTTTATTTTTTTCATATTCTTAGACCAACCCTCTGTATAATATCTAATAAAGTAATAGGTTGACTTTAGGTAATAGGGGTACAAAATTTTATCAATATTTTTGACAAAAATGCCTCAATAATTTTTTTTTAAATACTGTGCATGTTGTATTTCAAGTTTTAGCAATTTGGCCACAATTTTTCAAACAAACAGATAGATGAGTGACGATATAAGAGTTTCTTGGTTATATCAAAATTATTTTTCGTCTATTAATCTAAATATTAATAGTTTTCATTTAATACCGTAACTGCGATACTTTAATATTTTTAATAATTTTGGACCAACTCCTATGGTTTTAGGATGCGATCAACACAGATCTTTAGCAAGATTACATTTATTTTTGTATTTTTCTTGAATAAATTTTTAACTATATCTTAAATCCTTTTTTTTTTTAATATCCATTTTTAGGGTTTTGTAGGTATGACCAAAAAACCCTTATACCGTCATTTTGTCGTCTGTCTGTCTGTCTGTCTGTCTGTCTGTCTGTCTGTCTGTCTGTCTGTCTGTCTGTCTGTCTGTTCGGTAAAAATTGTAGCCAAACGGCTAAACCTAGAGAGTTGAAATTTGGCATGCTTATACAACTCTTTGACCCGCACATAGGAAAAATACTAAAACATCTAAAAAACATACTCCCCTAAAAATATAAACAAATATATGCTCATCGAAAAAAAAAATATTTTTTTACAATTCTGTATAGGGTATCAAATGAAAGCCCTTGGTACGTGGATTAACGATCAAAATTTTATTTTTGCAAAATAAATTATTTTGACGCGATTTTTGCCAAAATTGTACAAAAAAAATTTTGTCCCACACCCTATAGCCCAGATGGTTTAAACTAAAAATCTGAAAAAAATCTAAGTAATGTATATTGGTGTGAACCGGAATAGTACAACAGGAATTTTTGATCAGATTTTGTTTTCGGAAAATAACGCATTTTTTGTGTTTTTAACTACAATATGTAAAATATTTAATCCGTTGTTTAAGACGGTAAACAAGTGAACATCTTTAGTCCAGTGGTAACGTTATCGCCTAGTATTGCAACTTACGAAGCGATAACGTTCGAACTACGGTTCGAATCCCGTCGATATTACTTTTTTTTTTTTTGTTTAAATTATTTTGCATTTAATTTTTAAAAGCGTAAATTTAATAACCAGTGGAAATTGTTTAAATTAAAATTTAATTCTGTTTCAATGTACACGAAATCAGAGGGGCGGAACTTATAACAACCAATGGAAGCCATAGGCGCAATTTTTAAAATATTAATGAACCTTTCTATATAAAAAAAAATACTGCAAATATTTAGAAACCTAAATAATGGTATTAGGCATTCGAATTAAAATTAATAAAAACATATTTTAACATAAAACTTGTTTTGGCATCCCAAATAATCATCATTCACTTACTAAATACCTGCGAAACCCTGAAATGTGTGAAAACTCACACTTCACATAAATTTTTATGAAACAAGAGTGATATAAATAGCACCATGTCCCGCGGAACCACTGAATTTTATCGCGGAACCCTGGGGTTCCGTGGAACACACTTTGGGAAACGCTGCACTAAAGTATTTTATTAATTTATTAATTTTGTCCAATAAGTTTTAACTCTCGGTCCAACTATTTGACCATTACTTCTACGACACAGACAGACAAATACATAAGTGACAGTATAAGGGCATCTCTGTTATATATACGAAATCCTTAAAATCACTTGTTATGAAATCATGTTTTTCCAGAAGACTCCGGAATTATATAAAACAATAAATACACTTTCAAAACACAAACAATAAATTGTTAAATAACTTACAATGTAAAATAATAAACACAAAAATAATGTAAAATTCACTTTTAACCACTTAACTGATCGGTTTCAGAAGTTACAAAACTGCAATCTGTAATCAAGTTTGCGATTATATACTTGAACTTGAAAGAAAAACTTTGTCGAAAAGTAGGGATTAATTGCTATTACGTAAGCATGTTTAATAACTTTAATTTAAAATGAAAAAAAAAATAATAATCTATTGTTTTTACATGTAATTGATGCCCAAGTTTTTACAGATTTGTGGAAACTACATTTTTACAATTATTGTGGTAATTTTTGTCATTTATTTGTATTTAACTGGAAAAAGTCAAGATTGTTTGGAAAAAAAATTACCGCAGGTGGCTTGAGTTTTTCATAAATGTTTTTGCATTGTTTAGAGTAATGCTTATAAATTCCGAATTGCTGTTCACTGAATTCAGTTGCACTTTTATGACCGTCGCGAGTAGACGCAATTTTCGTCGAAGTTTCATTTCTCAGCTTGTGGGTAGCATTTTGCCAATAAGTAACTTAGAAAATTAGAAAACTTAGGTAATTTAGAAAAAAATACGGTTTTAATTGGAATGTTTCTGTAGATCACGGATTTCAGATACGAAAACTCGTTAGTTAGTTATTTAAAATTTTGTTATTTAAAATTTTGGCGCACAGCAACAAAGGCTATTTGCGCAAAACGCAGTCCATCTAAATGACTATAGTGCGTTCGAAGGTGAGTTTGCAGTACAGGGCATATGGAGTAGTTCTTTTTCATACTCTCTAATGGGTTTACAGAATGACGCTATCCTTTTCTTGCTAGTCGACGTTGCCAGCTCTAAAACGCGCTGATCTGTGAAGACGCAGTATTCTCCAAATGGCCATTTGTTTTTGTTGAGTGTTATTTTGGGTTTTATTAAGAGTTGATTTTTGTAAATAATACGAGTTTTTCATATTATTATAATTGACACATTTGACACTTTTACAACATTTGGCAACGCCGCTCCCATTTGCCATAAGAGCTATACTGCAAACTCACCTTCGAACGCACTATAGACTACATATTAAAAACAATAAATTAGTCAATAAATAAATAGATAAAATTTTTAAAAATACGCATACTCTATAAAAGAAATCTTGCACGGACAAATACTAATAAATAATATAAAGGTCTGTTCGAAAATTGAACAGACGCAGGGTGATGGTAAAAGGCTGTAAAGGGGCCAATTGCCATCATACTAAGAGTCGTTTCGGTAGCGACGTTCGGTTTAGATATTAAGTTAAATAAAATTTATTGTTGACCATATTTTGTAGATAGAATTGAAATATAGAAATATTGATAGAATTGAGCAATGAAATACATCTTATGTTTTTCCGTTAAACTAACTTCTAGTAATGTTAATATGTTTAAATAATATAATTATGGTAAATAATTACATTGATAAACACACTATTTATGACATGGCGATTTTTAGGTATTTCTTATGTTTTTTGATACGCTGAAAACAAATCTAAAAACATAAAACTTCACTCAATAAGTCTCGGGTCTGACATATATATGGCAACACTGTTGACAGACCCATATGATTTCAGGATAGTACCAACCTTCAAACGATACGTGTGAAAATTTCATGACATTCTGACAATTAGTTTAGAGGTTACCGTGGTTTTAGTGACTCCAATTTTGTAATTTTCAAAAGAATTGATAAAAAATTGATGTGAAGTGTGAATATTCACACATTTCAGGGTTTCGCAGGTATATAATAAGTGAAGGCGGTATGCTGAGTGTGTAGGACAAATTTTACTTTGTAGTAATCACGGCAAAATGAACGATATTTTTAAAATAATTTATCGTCTGTTAATCATATAATAAGACTGGTTATTAAATTTACGCTCATAAAAATTAAATACAACATTTGTCAAAATATAACTAGAATTTTGAC
This sequence comes from Liopterus haemorrhoidalis, assembly GCA_963971575.1. Lineage (NCBI taxonomy): Eukaryota > Metazoa > Arthropoda > Insecta > Coleoptera > Dytiscidae > Liopterus > Liopterus haemorrhoidalis. Next base: position 26,877,416 of record OZ020611.1, read on the forward strand.
AAAATAATTTCAACATAATAAAAATGCAGAAAAAAAACAGAAAAAATAAAATTCACTCCGTACTCGAGAACTTGAAACCCTTCGTTTTCCAAGCTAGTTTAAGAGCGCTCTAACGCATGTAGCCATCGCGCGCTATGCATGTAAGTGTCTTACATTGGTATAACTTTTGTACTTTGTGAACCAAAAACTACAAAAAATGCGTTATTTTCCAGAAACATAATCTGATCAAAAATTCCTGTTGTACTATTTCGGTTCACACCAATATACATTACTTAGAATTTTTTTAGATTTTTAGTTTAAACCATCTGGGCTACAGAGTGTGGGACAAAATTTTTTTTGCACATTTTTGGCAAAAATCGCATCAAAATAATTTATTTTGCAAAAATAAAAATTTGACCGTTAATCCACGTACTAAGGGCTTTCATTTGATACCCTACTCAGAATTTAAAAAAAATATTTTTGTTTTCGATGAGCACATATTTGTTTATATTTTTAGGGGGGTATGTTTTTTAGATGTTTTAGTATTTTTCCTATGTGCGGGTCAAAGAGTTGTATAAGCATGCCAAATTTCAACTCTCTAGGTTTAGCCGTTTGGCTACAATTTTTACCGAACAGACAGACAGACAGACAGACAGACAGACAGACAGACAGACAGACAGACAGACAGACAGACAGACAGACAGACAGACAGACGACAAAATGACGGTATAAGGGTTTTTTGGTCATACCTACAAAACCCTAAAAAGAATTTCGTGTGTTGATTAAACATTGTTTTTTGATGGGAAAAAATACTGTTGAAGCCAAACAGTGGCTTGATAAGCGTTAAAGAGACTCTGCACCAGGCAAATCAACTATTACTGATTGGTATGCTGAATTTAAAGTAATTAATTAATTTTAATTTTTTTAATTTTAGGAGAGTTGAAATGTTGAATTTCTAAAAAAAAAAAATGTATTTCCGAGTTAGACTGGAGACTTATTAAGTGACGTGGTAATTTTTCTATCACCCATAGATCTTCTCAAACTCGCAAATTTTTATTTTGCAATATGCAACATTTTCATATTATTATTATTTTTTTTAAATATGTAAATCCTCATTTAGTGTCAGTCAAAAAAAGCCCACAAAAGTCCAATGAACCATTATTGGACAATTTTTATCCAAAATCCACTTTAAAATTAAAAGGTTTTTGATAATTAATTTTTGTTTTTTAATTTACGTGTCAAGACGTCAAGTTTCTTAGTTATATCAACAAAATCCTAAAAGGACTCGATTCAAAATATCATGTTTAAAAACAAAAAACATGCTTTTGCGTGCGTTTTTTATACGGATTCCCGCGGAACGTATCCACCGCATAAAAACAGAACCGAACGTAAATCCGAGAAGTTAACAAGGTTTGAACTTGAGTACCTGTATCCCTTTTTATCACGGAAAAATGTTATTTAAAAAAAAATATATATGTGGAGTATGGATTTTTACACATTTCGTAGTTACTTATTAAGTGACAAAATTTAATCAGCTTTTTTTTTCTGAAATAACGTCTACAGCCTGTTTCTTTGGTTTAAGCGGAACTAGGTTTTAACAAGTTTTTTTTTTTTATCGGTTAAATCAGCAAATAAGTTAAAATTCCCAAACTGTGTGCCGCGAAAATGTTCCAATATTTTTTCAACTGCTTTAGTTAGACTAATGTTTTGACTATGGGCACCGCAGAAAAATGCTGATACATTAAGGGCGCCGCGAAAATTTTTTGATACATTAAGGGCGCCGGGAAACGATAATGTTTGGGAACCACTGGGTTAAATGAAGCTTTTGATCATTTTGTTTATTAAAAGCCACCTTCAAACATGAAAAAAATAGCTCGTGACAACTTAAGAAAATTAAAATTTCATTTAGTTCCGCCTAAAGGTTTGGAATAGCCTTTATTTTTTATTTTGAAAATTATTTTCGTCTGTTATTTTGGATGAAAATTATTTTCGTCTGTTAATTTGAATGAAAATTATTTTCGTCTGTTAATTTGTATGAACAGTTTCCATTTAGTAGCGTTCAGAAGAGTTCTTTTCAATCTAGTGCGTATTTTCACTCGAGACGCCAACCGAGTTCTGAAAAAAGTAGTACGAAACTGAAAAGAGTCCTTTATACACGTACTACATACTAGTGATGGGCGCGTGAATAAAATTATGTCACGATCACGCACGCTCACGAAGTCAGAAATTATACGCACGCACACGAAATCATAATTTTAAAATTTGACGGTCACGCACGCGTTCTTCACGGGCACGCGTGCTTCGTGACTCACGCGTGAATAGTGACACGCTTGAATTTTTTCACGTTAGAATGGCCAACCCACGCCCGTCTCTAAATTTTGTTAATAAGAAACGAGTGTTCAGTAGGTATATAAAAGAATTATATTTCTTTAATTTTTTTCAGCAAATTAAAAAAAAATAATAATTCTTAATAATAAAACTTAATTCTTAAATTCATCCTATTATTAAAAGATGAAAGTTATACGATGATTTCAAGAAAATTAAGATATTTTTGTTTTTTTTTTTAATTTCATATGAGCTTCATATGTTTTTAAATGTGGCAAATTACCACGGTTAATTTTTACTAATATTTAAAAAAATGCAAAATAAGACGACACGTTACAAAATTATTTTTCAATTGATAAACTGGCAATAAATCCAAAGAAATTGTTGTATCTACGATTGTTATATAAACTCTACTATATTTAACTAATTAAGTAAGCGTAAAGTAGATCTTTATGGAAGAGTAAAAAGTAAAAACTTCCGTAAGGTATCATTATTTCACTCTTGCCATAAGCAAAATACAAATACCAGCGATACATTTTTGGGGTTCTAAACGCGTCTTCCGTGGGAAAAGGCGTCTAACCGAAGATTTTATGTTCATGCGCATATTTCGGTTAAGCGGATATGATATTTTATCCGCACGATTTAAATGATAATTTATTTGCAACCGCGTAAAGATCCACGAATTTGCAGGGCTCAATTTATTTTAAGCAAAGGATACTTAAATGAAGAATATTGGTTAATGTTCCGTATAATCTCATCAAATCCAACTGGTTAGAGAAAAAGCGCAAACTAGTTAGAATGAGATTATTGAGTTATCCAAATCCGGTCAAATTCATTCAAAATTAAACAAAAAATAATTTCAACGCCTGCATACAACGGAGACATGTTGTCGTCGTAGAAGGAGATACAAAATCCAGCATAGATAATGATACAAAATAGACAATTCTTTCTTCTTATTCCTTTTATTTACTAAAATTTAAAATTCGTGAGTCGTGACACGCCGTGATTGTATGCACGACGTGTCACGGCAAATTTTGAATCACGCACAATCACGCACGAAAGAAAAATATTAATCACGTTCACACACGATTTTACCGTGCACGGCCGTGTCACGAAGTGACACGCAAATTTCACGGCACGCGCCCATCACTACTACATACAACATATTTTCACCCCTTATATTAATAATAAATTCAAAATAATTGGGAAAAAATTAATTACCTATTAAACCCTTAGTACCAAAATTCCACACAAGATGGCAGATCCATACTTTGGGAACATAAGACGGCCGACAAGGAACTATATTGTTGTAATTATCATTTGGAATGTATGTATTTTAATCGATTATTATGGTTATTAAGTCAGTGAACTTTTGTATTTTACAAAAGTAATTTCATTTTCTCTTGACATTTTATATTATTTTATAACAATTGATAATTTTTGAAATTGTCAAATTTTGGGTAAATTGTCAATCGAAGTCAAAGGCCGATATTCATTATACGAATATCGTACAACGTTTTATCTACTATCATAAAAATTATTAGAGTAATAAATTTAATAATAAACAGAATTTGACGTTTCAGGAAATAATTTTTTTTTAATCAAGTAGTAAAGTGCTCCTAGAAACAGAATGTATATACCATGAGTTCAAAAAGAAATTATATAAGGGTTGGCTATGGAAAAATAAAATAATGTCTACTGCAAGCTTTATACCATGAGTTTAAAAAGTAATTACATAAGGGTTGGCTATGGAAAAATAAAATAATGTTTACTGCAAGCTTTATATAACAATATAAACTTATGACAACAACCACAGTGATGATAGTTTTTTTTTTTTTTAATTTTTGGACTTAGCTACTATGGCCATTATCCAGTAGATGCATTTATTTTTGAAAAATCCATGCCATAACCGGGATTCGAACCCGAGCCTTCATGATCTAGAAGCCAGTGCATCGCTACACTAACCACTACGCCATGGGGACCGGATAGTTAATTAATTCTAAAGCTAGCAGTAGACATTATTTAATTTTTCCATAGCCAACCCTTATGTAATTACTTTTTGAACTCATGGTATAACAATATAAACTTATGACAACAACAACAGTGTTGACAATTCATTTTAAAGCTTGCGGTTGACATTACTTTTATTTTCCATAGCCAACCCTTATGTAATTTCTTTTTGAACTATGGTACACACATTTGTTTTTTCGCAAAAATGAGCGACAGTGAAAACGAAATTATTCTTTCCGATGTGGAAATTCTAGCAAATGCAGCACTTTTCTACTTTAATACCTACAAAATCAAAACATAGGTTCGAACTGGAATACTCAAGATTTAAGGAATGGTGCAAAATGAAAAAAGTAGAAGATTCTCTCTCGGAGAAAATTCTGCTTGTCATTTTACCGCACTAGGTCGGAGATAAGTTACTTTACCGCCTAGGTCGGTAATAAGTTACTTTACCGCACTTGTGCAGTAATGTAGCTTATTACGATTTTTAAACGAATGTCATAAAGTTTCACATTACTAAATGATAGTAGATAAAATAAATTGTTTATAATTTGTTTTTCTTTTCGATATATAGATGTGAATATTTATTTAACAATAGTAACATTTTAGTTAACAGTTTCTGTGGTATTTATCGCCAACAATTTTGAAAAAAAAAAAATCACCGGTTTTATTCTCCCTGCATATAGAAATATTTATTTAAATTTTTAAGTGTTAAATAGGCTAATATTGGACACATTGAACCCGAACCCCCTGTACCCAATAGGCAATAATTTTAACCCAGTACCATGGCCCGCTCCCAAATAACACACACTTTTACCAAACTTTTGGTATAAATATTTTCTTGAGCCCAGCGCTAGTAGCCGTATACGCTAGACTCCAATTTTACACCGTGCTCACCCCTATACTCACCAAGAATTTCATGTTGAATGGATTGTTTGTTTCAGCGAAGTGAATGCACACAAGTGTAAGTTTGGAATGATATCACTGAGTCTCAGTCCAGTATATATACTCTGTGAACTCAAGAATATTTTTGCATCACGTGTAGTGGTGATACCTAATCGAGAAAGAACTGGACCAACACATTCACACAATCTTGCGTAACAATTATAAATGCTTCTTTCTCCTTAATATTTCCGAAGGATTTACCTTTAGTATATATTTGAGGAAGTCGCCAAACTTTGATGTTGAAGTTTTAAATTTTTATGTAAAATAAAGTGTAACAAGGTTAGAAAATTTTGAAGGTTTCATTAAGAAACGGATATTGAAAAATATTGCAGCAATGTGCCATTATCATCTTTAAAATCATTTTTGTCCATCTTAACAGGATGTAATTATAATATATATTTATAATTATAATGGCAAGGAGACTATAACAGTGGACAGAACACACAGAACACAGTGTGAGGATTTGGGGAAGATCACCAGTTGACCAGAAGGAAGACCTTGCAAAAGATGGATAGATTAACTAAGTCACCTGATTCCCAAAGGGTTTCGTTGGGTACAGCCGCGCACACAGATTTTTGGCTTGTGGGGGTCCAATTATACATAATTTTTATAAAGAAATATTATATATTTAAAACTTATTATAAATTTCAAGTGAAGAGCAAAAACAAGGTCCTCCCTTCTAAATTTCAAGTAATGAGCAAAAAAAAGGTCCTCCCTTCTAAATTTCAAGTAACGAGCAAAAAAAAGGTCCTCACTTCTAAATTTCAAGTAACGAGCAAAAAAAAGGTCCCCCCTTCTAAATTTCAAGTAACGAGCAAAAAAAAAGGTCCTCCCTTCTAAATTTCAAGTAACGAGCAAAAAAAAAGGTCCTCCCTTCTAAATTTCAAGTAATGTGCAAAAAAAAAGTCCTCGCTTCTAAATTTCAAGTAAAGAGCAAAAAAAGGTCCTCACTTCTAAATTTCAAGTAAAGAGCAAACAAAAAGTCCTCACTTCTAAATTTCAAGTAACGTGCAAAAAAAAGGGTCCCCCCTTCTAAATTTCAAGTAAAGAGCAAAAAAAAGGTCCTCACTTCTAAATTTCAAGTAAAGAGCAAAAAAAAGTCCTCACTTCTAAATTTCAAGTAACGAGCAAAAAAAAAGGTCCTCGCTTCTAAATTTCAAGTAAAGAGCAAAAAAAAGGTCCTCACTTCTAAATTTCAAGTAAAGAGCAAACAAAAAGTCCTCACTTCTAAATTTCAAGTAAAGGGCAAAAAAAAAGATCCTCACTTCTCACGGTACGGGGGGGGGGGGGGATCCGGACTCCTTGGACCCCCCTTGTGTGCGCCACTGGTTGGGTACACAACTGGGGGGCCAAGTGGAGTCATTAATGAATTTTGGTAGTAATACTCAGTAAAAGTATTTGAAATATACCGAAATTTGTCAGATAGTGATAAAAGTATTTGAAAATAATATATATATATATATATTCTATTTTGTGGCATCAAAAGAAATCTCTTAAGCCTTAAGACTAAGAAACGAAAAGTACTTTTTCAAATTTCCGACGATATTTTCCCAAAAATGTACTAAAAAATCACCAGCGATTCTTAAATTGTGCGCCTGATACATTAAGGGCGCCGGGAACCGAAAAAGTTTGGGAACCACTGGGTTAAACTAAAAATGTGAAATGTGAAAAAAATTCTTTGTACATTGATCTAAATCGGATATTCAGAATTAGATTTTGTTTTTGGAAAATATTGCAGTAATTTTTTAATACATAGATAAATTATGGCTAATAATGTTATGGATTTTTTGTATTTTTGTATTTTTTTTTTTTTGAAATTTTAAATATAATTTAAAAAAAATTAACATCTGACAATCGAGTTCAGGTGTGTAGAGCAGTGGCTCATCCAGGAATTTGGGGGGGGGGGGCGGAAGGAAGAATAATGATTTCACTTTTAAATTTCAAGTGATGATCTAAAAAAAGGTCCTCAGTTCTGAAATACAAGTAATGACGTAAAAAAAAGGTCCTCAACTCTATTTTTAAATACATACATTTACTTAAGACCATGGTGATAAAAAAAAAATATTTCTCTCTTTCTAAGGGGGAGGGGGCAGCCCACCCTGGTGCACCACTGGTGTAGAGTGTAGTGTTCAGTAGACTTCGCCTACTATTATATGTCATGAATCAACCTATTCTTTGAATTACTTTAGTTTTTAAGGTAACAATTTTTTAAGGTATAAATCATTTATAGTAATGAAATAATTATAAATCAAATAACTCATTGTTAAGAGTTAGAAATACGTTTCGGAAATGGAAAAAATAAGCCATTTATAACTATATTTCTTATTAATTTAAAGAAGACTTTTTTACTTGCCCGACCTTAATATATAAGGGGCAAGTATTGTAATCGCGAAAATTTTCGATGTCGACATTTTGACGGATGACCACGTTTCATGGTCCAGGGAATCCAAAAAACCTATTTTCGAAGTGCCGTCCGTATGTGTGTGTGTGTGTGTGTGTGTGTGTGTGTGTGTGTGTGTGTGTCTGTCTGTCTGTCTGTCTGTCCGTGTGTCTGTGTGTATACACGATAACTCAAAAACGGTTTAACTTAAAGAATTCGTTCTGGTACTAAAAAATTCTCCTATTAAATGGCAAGAACCCTATTGTTTTTTATGAAAATCGGTTGACTAGAAATGGGAGTTTACTCGTGTCGATTTTAATATTTTTGCGAATATTTAGCAACAGAAAAATATTTCGAAAAAATTTATTGAACAAAAGTTACTATAAATGCAATAACTAATAACTTTTATTTGAGACGTTTTTTGATAAAACGAAAAATTTCGAAAAATTTTTGTAAAATTATTTAAAATTTCAGTCTCAATTTTTTCATACTTATATGTAACGTTTCCATGGTCATGATAATTAATTCGTAACTAGTAAAGCAAGCCTTGGACAAAAATTTGTAAAGAACATAATTTGATGTATTTTTGAAGATTTATCTAAATATTTAATTTTTTTTTTTTTTTTAGTTTACATTTTTTTTTAAAGATTTTTTTTATGGGAGGGCAAGTCTAGCGGAGGTTTCCTTTCGCCACTGGTTTAAATGATTTTTGGATCTTTAGTCCTAATATATATGGACTTTTAGCCGGCTACTCTGTTATTTTTATTTTGGATAATTTATTATTTTTTTTTATGACAAATACAAACATGCCATCACCGGGATTCGAACCCGAGTCCCCACGGTTAGCAGTAAAATAAGCTGACCACTACGCCAAAGCGACCGGCTAAAGAAGACTGGAATATGAGGCAAATGCATAAAAAAATCGCAGGGATTTTTTATTCTAATTTTATTGTGACGAAATTTTTGCAAATTATTTAAATTTTGTTTAAAAAAATTAAGCTCTTATACTTAAACAATGAATAGTAATGATTATCAAAAAATTATTGATATTGATGTGATTATAGAAAAAATATTCCTAGATATCCAGCATTCTGTTGGCTTCTAATACTTATTAAATATCTACAAAACCCTGTAATGTGTAAAAATTCACATTTTACATAAATTTTTGGTCATCTCTTCCATCCAACGAAACCTGTGGAGCAAACCATTGAAGAAGGAGAGCTATGGTATGGACATGTGAATAGGATAAATAAATAAGGGAAGCAAAAAGAGTCATGGAAGCGAGAACATTCAGGAAACCCAGAAGAAGGCGAAGGAAAGCATGGAGCGAAGAACTGAAGAATGCGGTTGAAAAAGGAGAAATAGATTGGAGTAACATTAATGCCATGACGGATAGAAATAAATGGAAAGAGTTATAGAGAAAATCATCAGCTTTAGCCAGTGGTGGCGCTAGCGGGGGTCCGGGGGGCCCGCGCCCCCTTAGTTATTGCCTCTGGCTCCCCCCCCCCCCCCAGCATTGCTTGGAGAAAAATGTATTTTAGAAGAGAGGACCTTTTTTTTAGGTCATCACTCATCATCTTCATGTGTTAAACGATAAAAAAATGATTTTAAATATTTTATGGCCTCCAAAAATATCTTGCCCTCCCCAGATTTTAAGAGATAGCGCCGCCACTGGCTTTAGCAGAAACTAAACATAGCCTGACACTTAACGGCAACAAAGGCTAAAGGATTAAGTAAGTACTTATATTTTCGTAAAAAATATGTATTTATATATTTTTCGTCTAACGGTCACGTCTAATGGTTTTTCGAAATTTTAATATTTTTCCTATATGCAGGTAAAAGAACTATATATGCATGTCAAATTTTATATCTCTCGGTCAGACTTTTGGCCACAATTTCTACCGAAAATACACATATGAGTGAGGGTATAAATGTGGGTATATTCTTAATTATACCCACGAAATCCCCAAAATACGGCTACCTGCATTTCTTTTTGTTTGTGTAAACAAACCATAAGTATATCAAGGCTACAAAAAATGTTCAGTTTTTATGGGCTAATTAATTATTACATCTTGTTGAAAGGTGCTTATTATATTATTTAGAACCGTTTTCTTAAAAATATGTCAAGTTATACTGACTTGTGACTCGGTCTATAAAATACAAATTAATACATACTTTTATTCAAATTATAACAACCTTTTCATTTCAATAATAAGAAGTTTCAGAAGAAAAATTTAAGTGAATACTTATATCTGAAATATTTCATGTGATTTCAGGGTTTTGTAGGTATTTAATAAATGTAAGAAACCAACATAATATTGGATGTTTAGGAATATTTGTTCCATCAAAAACAACAGTTTTTTTATCGTTATTTGAGTACCTACTAAGAGATTTAATTATTTAAAAAAAAAAACTTAAATAATTTGCAAATTTCGACGCAATAAAATTTAAATTAATGAATCCCTGATTTTTTCTCTGAGACTCGGTTCTCAGCTGTTAAAATTTTTTTATTACATTTTTTATTTTAAAAAATGACAGATTACTTTAGCCATAAATACAAAAAATTCATAACATTTTTAGCCATAATTTAGCCACGTATTAAAAACAATTAATTTTGTCAAAAACACAAAAACTGCAATATTTTCCAAAATCAAAATCTGATCAAAAATGCCTCGAGTACGTTTCCAGTTTAGATCTATGTACTTAGAATTTTTTCAGGCTTTTAGTTTAAACCCTGTGAGTTGACAGTGATTTTTTAGTACATTTATGAAAAAAATCATGTTATAATAAAAAAAAAAAAAAATTAATAAACTACTTTTCGTTTTTTAATCTACGTCTTAGGAGCTTTCTTTGGATGCCACACAGTAAATTAAAAAAACAATTATTTTTTAGCGACACAAAAAAAAAACGATTTTTTTCGAAAATCTAATCTGATTAAAAATTCCTGTTGAACTATTCCGGTTCCCATCAATGTACATGTTTGATAAATTATGTCCGTAGGTAATATAATTGAGGAATTAATAAAATTCAGATAAGTGGAAAATAAAACGAGTTTATGGAACTAACTATGTTACGTTAATGTAAAAAATCAGCTGTGGCCACCACAGGACCGACCGCCATCGTAAAGTACTTATATAAAATACATTCTAGAAGCAGAGTAGAAATAACTTGGCCTAATATTTTCTAACAGAGATATTATTTATCATGACCATGGAAACGTTACATATAAATATGAAAAAATTCAGATTTAGAAAAAATTTCGAAAAATTTTACAGAAATTATTAGAAATTTTTCGTTTTATCAAAAAACGTCTCAAATAAAAGTTATTAGTTATTGCTTTTATAGCAACTTTTGTTGAATAATTTTTTTCGAATATTTTTCTGTTGCTAAATATTCACAAAAATCTTAAAATCGACACGAGTAAACCCTCATTTTTAGTCAACCGATTTTTACCAAAAGTTGATCAACTCGTGCCATTGATGGCAGAAGCTTAAATATGAAGTTTCATAAAAATCCTTTCAGCCGAATTTGCTCTGCACGTGTACACAGACGGACAGACGGACAGACAGACAGACAGACAGACAGACAGACAGACGGACAGACAGACCGACAGACATCATGCTAAAAATAGTCAAAACGTTATGTAGGGACCTCAATTCGTGGTGATCCATCGAAATCTCGAAATGTCAAAATCGGTATGATCACAATACCTCCCTTATATATGTGGACGGTCGGTAAAAATAATCGTATATATTATTATATATTATATAATAGGAATATAATTTTAAAAACTTATGAAAGCTTAATTGTAGAAAATTTATTCTTCTCTGATTCAATGAACATATATTTTTTTCCAATTTTGCAATGAAATGGAGATATTTGTAATAAAACATTTGTTTGCACGTTTTTCGAGGTTTTTTCGAAGCTCCAGCAAAAATTTTTAGTCCAAAAATGTGACCTCTAAAACCGCACCTCAAGACCTATTAATCCTACCAATTTCCAAAACTCCCGCAAAACTTTCTTTCCAAAACTACGTATATATGGTATCCATTTAAAATCAGCCTTGGAAAAAGGGATACGGACCTGGATACGAATCTGAATACGGACCTGAATACGGACCTGAATACGAACCTGAATATGGACCTGGATACGGACCTGTATACGGAGAGCCGGCGCTGGGGTCTGCGGTGCCCGTAGGCAAGATTTAATTGAGCGCCCCTAAGAAGGGCGCAATTAGTTTTTTTCGAGATCTTCCCTTCTAAATTTGAAGTGAAGATCTAAAAGAAAAAAGGTCTTCATTTTTACATTTTAGGTGAAGACCTAAAAAAAAAATGGTTCTCTAATTTCAAGTCAAGATCTAAAAAAAAAGAGGTCCTCACTTTAAAATTTCAAGTGAAGACCTAAACAGTGGCGTATTTATGGTCGGTGAGGCCCTACGCGCAATATTTTTTGGGGGCCCCATTCCATTAGGTAAATTTTAAATCTGAGTTATTGCTTAGTGAATACTATGTCTAATACATACCTATAAATCTGCAACGACGGCAAATTTTCGACAGTTTTATTTTAAATAGTATAATTATTTTTTTTAGTATAAATATTTATTTTTTTTAAATAGACAACTGATTTTACCTATGATTTAAATTATTTTACTATATTTTTCATGTAATTAAAGTTATTACATTAATAAATCTGATATGTATGTTTTTAAGAAAGAAAATAAAATGTTTATCCCATAATATTAAATATGTATTCTGTATTAAATTCCCGGTAGATAATAATTTAATCATTGTTCAACAAAAGACTCAATCATGAGGTGGCATACACTATCGAATTACAATTTAATAAATGATATTTTATTTTATTATTATTCTTTTAAGCGTCGCTGTGTATGTTTATGTATACATTTTTAATCCGGGGCCCCTTCATCGTCCGGGGCCCCGCTTCTGCGCGTAGTGCGCGCACCTATAAATACGCTACTGGATCTAAACAAAAAAAAAAGATCCTCACTTCTCCATTTCAAGTGAAGGCCTAAAAAAACCAGTGGCGAAGGGAAACCACCGCTAGACTTGTTCTCCCATAAAAAAAAATTTTAATTTAATTTTTTTTTTTAATATTTAGATAAATCTTCAAAAATACATCAAATTATGTTCTATACAAATTTTTGTCCAAGGCTTGGTTTACTAGTTACGAACTAATTATCATAACCATGGAAACGTTACATATAAGTATGAAAAAATTGAGACTAGGAAAAATTTTAAATAATTTTTAATAACTTTTGTTCAATAAATTTTTTCGAAATACTTTTCTGTTGCTAAATATTCGCAAAAATCTTAAAATCGACACGAGTAAACTCCCATTTCTAGTCAACCGATCTTCATAAAAAACAATAGGGTTCTTCCCATTTAATAGGAGAATTTTTTAGTACCAGAACGAATTCTCTAAGTTGAACCGTTCTTGAGTTATCGTGTATACACACAGACACACAGACACACATACGGACGGCACTTCGAAAATAGGTTTTTTGGAGTCCCTGGACCATGACACGTGGTCATCAGTCAAAATCTCGACATCGAAAATTTTCGCGATTACAATACTTGCCCCTTATATATTAAGGTTGGGCAAGTAAAAAGGTCCACACTCCTCTCAATTTCAAATGAAGACCTAAAAAAAAAGGTCCTCACTTCTAAAATTACATTTACCCTATCTTACTTTTATATAGGGATTTGCAGCTAAGCACCCTACCATCTGGTGAGCGTTTCATGAACTTGTGTACATCAGATAACATTTCGTTTTGTGTATTGGTTTTGTATGAAGTTTGTTTTTAAAGTTTTATTATAATCATTGAAAAATGTATAATACATATTGTTGTGTGCCTATGTGCAATTCATTGAAAAGAAGAAACCCGGAAATATCGTTTCATTTGTTTCCACTAATATCAGACACCGTACGGTTCGAAACAAAATTGGGAAAGCAAGAGGTTAGGAATCGACGCGATGTTTAGATAAACAATTTAAAAATTGGAAAAAAAGTGAGCCCTTATATCAAAGTTTGCTCATTACATTTTAATGATAGTGACTACAAAAAATATTTTCAATTTTGTATTTATTATCGCATATCTTGAAAATTCCTGTTATTGTGTGTGGGTTTGTAATGCACAAGTTTGTAGGCATAATACATAAATCTTTATGAACTCTCTGTTTTTTTCAGTGACTCCACACAATATTATATGCCCAGCATTGTAGATTTCTACCCCTTGGTAAACAACACGGGAATTATTATTTCCCCCAATATAATTAAAATAATCGACAATGGAAAACCGCCATAACTTAAAACCAGATCACAAAATGTAGTATTTTAGATGTTTACAAGTAATGTCACTTCACAAAATCAGAAAATCCCAAACAATTATTTATTTTTTGTCGTTTTTTGATACACTTTTCGCTATTATTTACTAGTAAATGTCAAGTGGTATCTGATTTAGAATGGTTTCAAAAAAATCCGCGTGGCGCTACGATCTTAAAATTTTTCCCCTGTACATTTGGCCATTTAGCGCCCTTTCAAATCTCACGTCCGCGACCCCCTCGCAGTGGCGCCGGCTCTGTGTATACGGACCTGTATACGGACCTGTATACGGACCTGGATACGGACTTGGATACGGACCTGAATACGAATTTTTTGCGGATCATCCAAGAATAGAGATATGGATACGGATATCTGGTACATCACTAGTACCCATACGATATTAATTTAGACTGATCCTCTCTAAAGTTTCCAAAGAGTGCGTAAAAATTGCCTTCCAAGTATCTGACAGTCAAAAGGGGATGTGCTCAGCGTTTTCTCTTATTTTTGCCTCCGGTACACTTCCTTCTAAACTATAATAACCTAAGATGATAAACGACGTATGTGAAAGACTGCAGTGGTTAGAAACGGTGCAGGTGCCGGTTTTGCCGGTCTGTGTGAATGTTTGCAGTAGTTTGAGCCGTGGCTCCGTGGTAATACGGTTGCCTACGGAGCACAGGGTCGCTGGTTTGATACCTCCCACCTCCTTCGGATTTTTATCTTCCGATATGATGCAGTCAGCTCTGGGGTTGACTCAGTCTCAAGTATTTAATACTTATAAAAAATTGACGGGTCATACTTCCTTTTGTAATTTCTATTTTCTACGATCTTTAGTTCTTGTTTACGCCGGCTTACACATATTTACTACTGGATAAATACGTCTAGTGCAGGGTTTCCCAAATGGTGGGTCGCGACCCAGTACCGGGTCGCGGTAAGCGAAATGCCGGGTCGCATAAAAACTCGCGAAACCTAGGTGTTTTTTTCATAAACACTAGAATACAGTTATAGCGGAAAAGCAATAAAATTTCTAATGCCTTTCGTTACGACCTATAAGCATTTAAAAATAAGTACCGAAACCGACTGGAAGTAGAACCGGATCTAAGGATAAAGCTATCATCGTTTTCTCCTAATCTGAAATTATTAGTAACAAACAAACAGCACCACACTTCTCATTAATAATTTATTGGTTCGCATTAATAATCTTTGTTTAATTTCTACAAATTTTTGTAACGGTTAATGCTGTTTTATTATAATTATTATGTGAATAAGTGAAAACTGTATAGACATCCATATGTTTTAGCTTACCTATGGGCTATTATAGGCGGAAATTTTTTACTGGGTCACGAAGAAAAAGTGTGAAAATTAACGGGTCACAGATAAAAAGTTTGGGAAACGCTGGTCTAGTGTGTAAGAAGCCTTAAACAACGCGGCTGTTATGTGTTGGCTAAGCTAGATTAGAAAAGTAAACATTATATTTTCTAATTGGTGGGCCACATAAAATTATTCGGCAGGCCATATTCGTCCCATAGGCCAACGGTTGCAGACTATTATAAACGATTTAAAGCTTGCAGCCACAGGCTTGCCCTACCTCTATGAAAATACCTACGTAACACTAAATGCAGAGCCGTAGCAATGTTTTTGGCCCTCGGGAAATACTTAAAGTAGACAATTGTAAATTAATTAAACCTAAAATAGCGCCCTTTTTTTATCTTTTTTCATTTTATTTCAGGAGGACATAATTTTTATTTTAATAAACATGTCAAAATACAAGTGATGACCTAAAAAAAAATCCTCACTTCTAAAATACAAGTAATGACCAACAAAAAGGTCTTCACTTCTAAAATACAAGTCATAAATCATGACCAAACAAAAAGACGTCCTTACTTCTAAAATACAAGTGACGACAAAAAAAAAAAATTGATGTGAAGTGTGAATATTCACACATTTCAGGGTTTCGCAGGTATATAATAAGTGAAGGCGGTATGCTGAGTGTGTAGGACAAATTTTACTTTGTAGTAATCACGGCAAAATGAACGATATTTTTAAAATAATTTATCGTCTGTTAATCATATAATAAGACTGGTTATTAAATTTACGCTCTTAAAAATTAAATACAACATTTGTCAAAATATAACTAGAATTTTGACAAAATAATTTCAACATAATAAAAATGCCAAAAAAAAAGCAGAAAAAATAAAACTCACTCCGTACTCGAACTCGAAACCTTTCGTTTTCCAGAGAATTTTAGCTTCCGACACCAGCGCTCTAACCCGTTACGCCATCGTACGCCTTGCATATCAGTGTCTTACATCGGTATAACTTTTGTACTTTGTGAACCAAAAACCACAAAAAATGCGTTATTTTCCGAAAACATAATTTGATCAAAAATTCCTGTTGTACTATTTCGGTTCACACCAATATACAGTCTGTTTCAAACGCTTAGGCGGAACTAAATGGGAATTTCGTTCTTTTAGGTTGTCACGACAAGGGACTTTGCTTGGGTTATTTCATTTTTCACGTTGCAATGTCAAAATTTAAAATTACAACAATGAAACCATGGAAACGAATTACCTATGTCAAAATTAAATTATTTTTTTAATATATTTTAATGACAAAAAAATTAATAAATGGGATATTTGTATTAAGAATGACACAAAAAATCAAAATATAAAGAAAATGACAATTTAAAATGATATTAACCTTAACAAAAAATGTGTATTGTAAGTATGATTTACAAAGCTTAAACAAAACGGTCGAAAAGCACGATTTAAACGATGAAAGTAACTAGATTGCAAAATTTAGTTCCGCTTAACCGTTTGGAACAGACTGTACATACAATTTTTTTAGATTTTTAGTTTAAACCATCTGTGCTACAGGGTGTGGGACAAAAATTTTTTTGCACAATTTTGGCAAAAATCGCAGCAAAATAATTTATTTTGCAAAAATAAAAATTTGATCGTTAATCCACGTACTAATGGCTTTCATTTGATACCCTACTCAGAATTTAAAAAAAATATTTTTGTTTTCGATGAGCACATATTTGTTTATATTTTTAGGGGGGTATGTTTTTTAGATGTTTTAGTATTTTTCCTATGTGCGGGTCAAAGAGTTGTATAAGCATGCCAAATTTCAACTCTCTAGGTTTAGCCGTTTGGCTACAATTTTAACCGAACAGACAGACAGACAGACAGACGACAAAATGACGGTATAAGGGTTTTTTGGTCATACCTACAAAACCCTAAAAAATGCACGATATGCCCCTCTCAGGCCACGCGCGCCTGGAACTTGCCCCGATGCCAGGGTGTGGCTACGGCTCTGCCTAAACGTGTAAAAATTTAAACTTCAAATCAAATTTTTGACCAAATCTCGTACAAATATTGTTTGTAATTTTAGATCGTTAGCAAACAAGGTTGAAAATCACTGGTCCATGAACATGATAATGGATAAAAATTCAAAGTTAAAACTTAGAATTAATTAATTAAATGCAACATTTTCAAGTTATTATAAGAACTATTATTAAAATTTCATTTTTGTTACAAAATATTAATCTTGAAGGTAAAATCGTGAATACTTCTATAGTTTCGAATAAAATAATAGTTTAATATCATAGAATTTATTTTAAATTTATAATTCGTTTATGAAACAGTGCAGTTTGTTCTTGAATTTAATCTGTATTAATTTAAATAAAATATATATTAAGCAAAAAAATGTGTAACATCGACTGGTTTCATTATAATTATTATTTTTATGTCCAGTTGTGAAAATATATTTTGACATGTCTTGTATAATATTTACACTAGCAGTGTTTAAATTAGTCATTCACAACCAACTAGTGGTTTGGTTAGGTTAGTTTGGTTTACAAAATTTTGTTCTATATACATAAAACTTTCCGAATCAAATTGCATTTGAATATTTTATTTGAATTATTGTCTTTTATTTAGAAATCATTGCTCAATTTATAAAAATGTCTTAAAAGTATTAAAAATTGGTATGAAATGACAGTTTTTGGGCTCATTTTTAGGGTCTTGTAAGTATGACCAAAAAACCCTTATACCGTCATTTTGTCGTCTGTCTGTCTGTCTGTTTGTCTGTCTGTTTGTCTGTCTGTCTGTCTGTTCGGTAAAAATTGTAGCCAAACGGCTAAACCTAGAGAGTTGAAATTTGGCATGCTTATACAACTCTTTGACCCGCACATAGGAAAAATACTAAAACATCTAAAAAACATATCCCCCTAAAAATATAAACAAATATGTGCTCATCGAAAGAAAACATATTTTTTTTTTAATTCTGAGTAGGGTATCAAATGAAAGCCCTTAGTTCGTGGATTAACGATCAAAATTTTATTTTTGCAAAATAAATTATTTTGAAGCTATTTTTGCCAAAATTGTGCAAAAAAAAATGTTGTCCCACACCCTGTAGCCCAGATGGTTTAAACTAAAAATCTGAAAAAATTCTAAGTTATGTACATTGGTGTGAACCGGAATAGTACAACAGGAATTTTTGATCAGATTATGTTTTCGGAAAATAACGCATTTTTTGTGTTTTTTTGTTGACAATGCATACAGCTTATACTCATATAACACGCTGAGTTGTTAAGCGTATGGTGGTCTAGTGGCTCCGTTGCGCGCCAACTACACAGATTTGTTATACACTACACAGGTTCGTTCCTGGCTTGTGGAGTCAATTTTATTTTTTGTTTTTTTTTTTCATTTTTATTTTGTTTAAATTAATTTTTTTAAATTCTAGTTATATTTTAGCAAATTTTGAATTTAATTTTCATGAGCGTAAATTTAATAACCAATTGGAATTATATTTTTATTCTATGTGTCATTTATACGAAACCAGAGGGGCGGAGCGTATGATTTTATTTTATTTTATTTTTTATTTTATTTTATTTTATTTAAGGAGAACCAACAGCATAAAAGCCAGTATAGGTTCCCACTGTTTACATCTAATATACACAGAACATAGTGATATATAGTTACTTACATAGATTTACAATACTTGCTTAATAGTCTAATACAATAAGTTTTAATTTGCTAAGTTTAATAATTTCATTCTTAGTTGCCTCTCATTTATATTAAATATATCTACATTTGAAAAATATTTGTTGTATGCGTTTAAAATTCTGTTCAGAGGAGCATTGTAGTAGTAATTGGTTTTACATTGATCAACAAAAAATAATGTTTTAATTCTTAGGTTCTTTGATGGAACTAAAAATTTTATGTAGTTAATTATTTCAGTAGAAAAGATGTTATTATTTAACACTTTATATAGAAAGATCTGATCAGTAATTTTCCTTCTCGATTCTAATGTAACCATATTTAATGCAGTTAGCCTATTTGAATATGTATCAGTAGGCATATTCAATCTAAAATAAACAATTCTAGTAAATTTTCTTTGAATTTTTTCAAGTGCTAAAATATTGATTTGATAATTGGGGTTCCAAATTACTGACACATATTCCAAATGAGGTCTGACTAGAGCATTAAACAAGATTTTGTATGAATTTGGGGTTATAAAATGTTTAGATGTACGTGTTAGTAGGCCAAGCATTTTATAAGATTTTTTCGTTATATAATCCACGTGATCATTAAAGGATAACTTACTATCAAGTAATACACCTAGATTTAAGACAACCAATGAAAGCCATAGGCGCAATTTTCAAAATCTTAATGAACCTTGTTATATATTCGAATTAAAATTAACAAAAAAATATTTTAACATAAAATTTGTTTTTAAAGCTCTGAGATTAACAGACGATAAATTATTTTAAAAAGATCGTTTATTTTGCCGTGGTTACTACAAAGCAACATTTGTCCTACACACTCAGCCTGGCGCCTTCACTTATTATATACCTGCGAAACCCGCAATGTGTGAAAATTCACACTTCACATACATTTTTAGGGTTTTGATCAGTGGTGGCGCTAGGTTTTAAAATTTGGGGGACCAAAATATTGAAGGGGGGCACACATTTTCTTAAAATTCACATTGAATCAAAAGAAACAAGCAGCCCTTAGCCCGCTTCCATCTTTCGCAATTCAAAATGGAGTTTTCTCAAGCATATCTGGGGAGGGGGGGGGGGCTGGGAGCCACAACGGTTTGGGGGAGGCGCTGGCGCCGCCGCTGTTTTTGACCAGTGGTTTGCTGTAAATAGTTTAGCAAAGCACTCGCGCAATCCCTGACGAGTCCCCAGCACACTAGGGTTGTACATCGAAGGCAAAACATTGATGTTTAACATGTTTAATTATGTTTTTTTATGAAAAAATAATAATTAAAATAATAATTTAGGGTTTGTGCCATACATGGAACATTATGATTCTACATTATGTTACAAAAGAAAATGATTCCGTATTATTTGCTCGTCAATTGCTAGGTGTTCTTCATTAGGGATTAAAAGCAGTCGCCCTCGAATTTTTGAAAGAAAAGGTCGTATCTTCTAGTTGTCCTTTCTCAATAAATTCAGAGTTATCATTGAAGTGCAAATTCCGCTTGATATCCTCAAATCTATTGCAGCCCATTACTTGTGATACTGCAGGATCCATTGTTGTGTATGTGGCATATATGAACATAACATTCATGAAGTAACGTTCTGATTTAGTTTTAAAAGTAAAATAAAAAATAAAAATCGGGATGTGCCATATATGGCACACTATGCGGTATAGGGTTAAAGCATATATGTACGAACTGTCTACAAGAAGCTCAAGACAGAGAAAATTGTAAATTTTTAAGGGAGGCCTATATCCAGCAGCGGATTTGGCTGAAGAATGATGATGTTGACAATATTTATAGTTAGACCGATTTTTTTAGCAGTTGTATATAATTGCAATGCTGGTAGGAAAGAGCCAGAGAGGAACAGAAAGAAAGATGGTACGCATGGGGGGAGATGAGAAAGTAGTATTACTGGAGATGCGGAGTGGATGCGACAGAGGTGGAAAGGAGAAGAAAAGACGGAATAAGCGTGATTGAGGAGTTGTGGAGGAGGGATAAGGAAGTGGGGGGGCAAGAAAGGACAGAATAGACAAATCAAGGAGCGCAGGGAGATATAAGGAGGTCAGAACTAAGGGGTACCAAACTACTTGAAGGGAGAAAGAGGAAGGTCAGGAGGGAGGGTTAGGAGGATTGCGAGGCTAAGGTGCGGGAATGAAGAGAGAAGAAATAGATATTGGCGGAAACAGGAGGATAAGATGTGCAGGATGTTCGGGGAGGAGGAAGAAGATATAGAGCACCTCACGAAGAGGTGTAGAGAGATGACAGTATGGTCGGGGAGCCCATTAGACCTGTTGCACGAAGATGGTAGGGGGAGAGGTGTGCGAGGGAATTAGAGGCAAGAAGGATTGAGATTGTGGAAGGATAACAGAAGGCGTAAGGAAAGAAGGAAAAGGCCCGGTGGGAAGCAGAAGGGGAGAAATGGAAGGAAGGAAGGGGGCTGAGGTTACCTAGAAATGGAGAGGAAGGAAGGGAGTTAGGATGAGGGGTGAAGAAATGGTTGGAAGGGAAGAGAATGGAATAAAATTAATTAAAGATCGATAGAACTGGAAGCAAGAAGGAAGGAGATCAGAGAGAGAAACCAGAATGAGAATAGGAAGAAAGAGGGACACTGGAGCAAGAAGAAAGAAATGAGACAAAAAAGTATTGTAAATTGTATTGTATTGTACGTTATTTATTTTTGATCTTTATATTTCTATTTATAATGGTTAACACCCTGAATGCCGCAAGGCCTAGGGAATAAAGAATATATTTACAATTGCAATAATACATATTCCTATAAAATTTGCCTATTATTTCAAATATGCAATTTTTTGCGGACATTGTCCTTATGAGTATCATCTTAGATAGTAACCATGAGATATTAACATTCTCTTTCAATTTTTAAAAGCCAATTCGTGTAACCTATTTAAATAGATTAATAAAATTTAATTAAAATCAATGTAAGTTTAAATTTTTGCAGAAATATATAAAAAGTTGTTAATATTTCTTATTTCCTGTCAGAATTGCGTTATGTAACCTTCACGAATACTCGACCTACATTTCCCAACGTATCCTTAAAAAAACAATAATAGATCTTTACTAGCGAGAATGATATGAAAATTATACAAGCGACAAAAAAAAGTGTGAATGAAACTTGTGTAGTAACAGATGTTTACTAGTGGGTCAAATACACAACACTGCCAGGTGAATACGTTTCTGTTTACTACAACCAGGTAATGTGTTGGAATTTTAGAAAATTATTTGCAATTTTAGGTAACCCTCGGTTTATGATATTATTTAACGACGATTTAGTTTTATGCCTGTTTTGAAATTAAGACAAAAATATCAGACAATTAAAAAATATTTAAAAGATATATCTGTAGGGTGACCATTTTCTTGAGAAGGCAATGAGGGACTATATTTGTATATAAGAGGAAAAGGGTACAAAAACATATTAAACGATTTAATTTAATAACTGTGACTAATATAGTTTAAAAATGGGACAAAAAAATTAACAATAGAATAAAAAATATCACAAAAAAAACTGATAACTGCCTATATCAGGGGTCCCCAAACTTTTTTGACCGTCGACCCCTAGAAGAGTTTATCGACTTCTTATCGACCCCCTCTATTTTACAATTACATTATTATAATAGGACAGCAAAAAATAATGTAATTTCTTATATTGTTTATTGTACAGTGTTTTTTATTTATATTACATTTATCTAATTGCAATAATTTTATTATTAAATAAAATTGACTGTCATTGTCAATGTGACTGATTGGTTGGTGACTCTTTGCAAGATTAGCAATGTCGGGTTCAAATTTAGTTAATTTGAGCCTTAAATCGCCACGGAATTCTACATCTAACTTGTTTCTCTGTTTTGTCAAGATGGAATTAACATGGCTAAAACCAGCCTCAACCATATACGAGCTGGGAAATGCTAGCAAAAAGGCAACTTTCGGAAATGGAAAAGTTTTGGATATTTCTGTATAATATTTACATTAGTCCAAAAGTAACTTAAAGTAATACTTTTAAAAAGCGTTTTAGCTTCAAAATCAATTGACAATTCAATAAGTTCATTTTGTATATTACTATCGATGTTTTCAACATCTGCAGAAAAGAGCGCGATAATCCAATCTGGGATGTGCATGTTCTCTAAACCCTCAAAATGTAATTTAAAATACAGACTCAATTTATGAAGATGCTTTGTGTATATTTCCCAATCTTCATCTTTTACTTCCAACTGTCGCAAATTCTATAATTTTTATATATATATACTATATACTAGTAATTTTCAAGTTTTTTCCGTCGACCCCCAATTGACATAGCCCCCGAGCCAAAATTGACCCCTAAAAATGTCATATCGACCCCCGGGGGTCGATATCGACCACTTTGGGGACCCCTGGCCTATATTATATAAAGTAATTATAAACATTTTAATATAAAAATTAAAAAATTAAAATTATATTAAAGTATAAAAAAAATTAAACTATAGGAAAAGTACAGCACTGATAGCTAAATAGATGTAAAGTAAGTTAGAATTAATAATTGAAGTGAAGTGTGAATTTTCACACATTTCAGGGTTTTGCAGGTATTTAATAGGTGTAAGAAACCAACATAATACTAGATGTCTAGGTATATTACTCACATCAAAATCAACAGTTTTTTTGATAATCAGTTTTATTCCTTATTTGGGAACTAAGAACTTCCATTTAATTTTTTTAAACAAAATTTAACTAATTTTCCAAATATCCCAGCGTTTTTTTTTTCTTTATGCATTTGCTTTGTATTCAAGTCTTCATTAGATTAATAAAAAATATTTTACAGTGTAGAGTGTAGTGTGGTGTGCTGTGAGTAACTCGCAACCAGGGCCGCAGTAAGGAAAACTTGCGCTAGGGTCAGAGCCGTGTTTTGGCGCCCTTGGTAAATAAAAACAAGGTTCTTACCTCTCAAAATTTAAGTGATGAGCAAAAAAAAGGTCCTCACCTCCCAAAATCCATGTGACGAGCAAAAAAAAGTCCTCATTTTCGCAATGCCGCTCTTTTCCTTAGTGCGCTAGGGCCGTCGCCCCCCCTTACTAAGGCTCTGTTCGCAGCTATTAAAAAAATATATTATTTTTTTAATATTTTTAATTCCAAACAAATACACGCACTATCTTAGCTATAAATACAAAAAATCCATAACACTATTAGCCATAATTTAACCATGAATTAAAAAAATTATTAATTTTTTCGAAAACACAAAAACTGCCATATTAAAAATACAATCTGATCAAAAATTCCTCTCGTACATTTCTGGCTCAGATCAATATACATTACCTACAGTTTTTTCAGATTTTTGGTTTAATCCTTTTTGGTGAAAGGGTGACAAGAACTTTTGCACATATCTTTGAAATTCGTGTCAAAGAAACGATTTTCAAAAAACTATCTATCGTTCCGTAATCTACGTATTAAGAGCTTTCTTTTGATACCACACAATAAATTTTTTTTAAATATTTTTTTTATCGACACAAAAAATCGACATTTTTCGAAAATTTTATCTTATCAAAAATTCCGGTCATTACGGAGTTTTTTTTTTTTTTTATTAGATCAATCCCTTTGGGAGAAATGATGGGTGGCACATTTTGGGCAAAAATGCATTATTTTTTTTTTTTCAAAAATTAAAAAAATTTGTTTGTTGATCCACGCATTAAGAGGTTTCGTTTGGTATACCCCTAATATTTAAAAAAATATATTTATTTATTTTTTATTAAATACATATTTTTTTATATTTATCCCGCGCTGTGTTTTTTTGAACTTTCTATAGTTTTTCTACATGTGGGTCAAAAAGTTGTACAAGTGTGCTAAATTTCATCTTTCTATGTTCAGCCGTTTGGCTACAATTTCTACCGTACAGACAGACAGACAGACACATAAGTGACGTTATAAGGGTTTTTTGGTGGTCATACCTACAAAATCCTAAATAGGTCATCAGTTGAGGATTTAAGAAAGTTTTATTCAGGGCTAGTCTTTTTTTTTACTCGACAAAATTTTTAAGAGACAAGCAACGAAGAAAAAGGTCACATTTTGAGAATTTGGATTTTTTTTTAGGATTCGTTTTCCCAAAAATATTTACCTGCTGGTACGCCACAATATAGTCTACGACACATTGGTACAACATCTTAAAAATATTGGGAACCTCTGTACTAGAGCACTAAATCCATTCTTAATATCTTCACAGTAAATGAGATAGGAGTATTATCAATCTACTGTTTGACCACTTATATTTTTTCCTGGAGTTAGCAGGTTGGACAAGGTATACGTTGAATTTGTTTTAAGTAATTAGTGATTTTTTTTTCTTGCCAGTCATCATATTTAGTAAAAAACACAATAGATTAGCAAAAAAAGGGAAACCAAATGAAGTGATGAGCAAGAAAGGGGATTCTAAATGAAGTGAAAATCACGGGGCTGGCCCTGACGTTGCAGGAACCTGGATGCTGTCTAATAATGATAAAAAAATTATAGATATTTTAGAGCACAAAATCGCCAAGAAAATATCATAAAATATAAAATATATAAAAAAGTGATAGGTGGAGGCAGAGATACAATTTTGAACTTGTCCAATAGTGAGGTTATTGTTCTTAATATTAAATTAGTACGCCAATGGTGGAAAGGTCATATAAAGCGTATGATTGTCGAAAGATCTGGACAGTAAGTCTTGAACGCAAAACCATGCGAGAAAAGGAGAGTAGGAAGGCCCAAACTAAGTTGGTAAGACGGTATCGAACAAGACATCTGCCGAGTTTACATTGGTAGAGTAAAAGAGCTAGTAACTAGCGCAAGTAACTAGCAACTAGTTACTATCCCTGTGTAAACAGTTGACATTGTGACTAGTAGAGTACTAGCTGCCAATAGTTGGGCTAGGATAGCAGCTAGCTCGTCGCCGTATTTACTAGCTACTGTCTTTTCCCCCACTACGCAATATTGATTCATTTTAAATTGGCGGCAAGCGGTAACCTGTCATAACAAATAGAAAAAAAACCATATCAGGTAAGTTACAATTTATTTACATAAATTGCGTAACATTGATTTATTAATTGATGATTTTTGAAATCATCTGTGAAATTACTGAAATTTTTCTGTGGACCACTGGTGGTCCGCGGACCACCTGTTGAGAAACACTGTTGTAGACTACAATAACTATTTCCTGTGGCTAGGAAATAAAGCGTTAATTCCAATTTTATTTTGCTGGAATCGCATCCCTTATTAGTGTATCAGTTCGTTGTATTAATGGACTAACTAAATTCTTAAACACAGTCTGTACTCTTTTTGATCTTCCACGGCTAATTCACGAAATAGAAGGACTGATGCGCCATGGGTAGTTCTTCTATCAATCCATTTTTTAACCCATTTTTGTTTAGGCTTATATTCTGTACCGAATACTTCAATAAGACAATCAATTATTTCCTCCACAAGAAATGATGTAATTCAAAATACAACTTCTTTAATGGCATCACACCGGCGACGATGTATATCCACATTCATAAACTATTTTTTGCAAAAAGATAATTTCACTACAAAATCACAGTGAAGATGTCAAATGTGTTTTGACACTTACTATCCAGCAAATAAGATATGTATGTTAATTGCGTATGAACACCTACTATCCTGAAAATAAGATATTAGAGTAAAGCGCGTAGTACTTGCGCTAGTTACTAGCTCTTTTACTCTACCAATGTAAACCCGGCAATCGAAATACTACTGTCCAAAAAAAAAACTGTCTCACTCTTTCAGCAAGCAAACTCTAAAATGTTGAAAATGCACACAATTATTCACACTAGTAAAGTGCACATTGAAATAATTATGTAATGCATATTATATAGCATTATATAAAGGCTATAGAATTGCTCTACATTAGGTACATGGCTGATTAGTAATGCTGTTTAATATGGAAAATTATCCGTGACAAAGTCAATGTTAGCCGACCAACTTAGCGTGACCGTAACTATCGCTCTGTCCGAAAGATCCCGGACATTAATCCTGATCCAGGCATATGTAACTATGTACGATGTGATTATTCTTTGTTTCAAAATACTGTACACTGGGTGAATGAATAATGTACCAATTTTATATGCATTGCTGCAGTTATTGTTACTCTTCCAACGTGGTGTAATGGTAGCATACTATTGTGCCATTCCAAAGGTCGCAAATCGAATTCCTGTCCAAGTATTTAATAAATATCTTTTGTGTTGGATTAAAATGTCATTCGAAAGGAGGAGGACACGCTACCGTGGAGAATTTCTC
Organism: Liopterus haemorrhoidalis; assembly: GCA_963971575.1. Taxonomy (NCBI): domain Eukaryota; kingdom Metazoa; phylum Arthropoda; class Insecta; order Coleoptera; family Dytiscidae; genus Liopterus; species Liopterus haemorrhoidalis. Next base: position 26,904,648 of record OZ020611.1, read on the forward strand.
CAAAATCAAATAAAAGTAGTTTGGAACCCCGTTAAACTGTAGGTCCCATATCTTTGTGAGATACACTCAACACGCACTACACAGGCGGATGTGAGGAAATTATCATGCTCACGTGAGTAGAAGAATATATGTGAAATAAAAATGCTATAAGCTAATTGAATGTTTGTTTAAAAAAATTATGTGAATTGTAAATTATCACACAATTCAGGATTTTGTAGGTATTTAGTAAATGAAAGAGGTCAACAGAGGACTCGGGAATCTAGTTCTTTCATTTGATTCCTTGCATTGTATTGTAAAATATAATACATTTTTTGAATATCTTATACAAAATTTTGATAATTTTTGAACTGTCCAAAAATTTTGAGTGTACTATTCCGGTTCATTAGTGTGCATTACTCTGAATATTTTGAGATATTTAAACTAGCTTTTCTGAGAAATAGAGTGGGGTGCAAAAGTTTTATGACGACAATTGCATCTTTTTTTTCAAAAATAAAATGTGGGTTTTTAATGCACGTACAAAAGAAAGATGTAGAAATACAACCTGGCAAAAATGCCCCCCCCACTTTGTTTAGATCATTGACTTAATCTTATCCACTATCTTTCAGTGGTGCAGACAACAGTGGCGCACCCAGAAATTTCTTTTGGGGGGGGCGGTATACAAAAAAAAAAAATGAAGATATAAAAAGAAGCTCCTCGTTTCTGAAATACAAGTAATGACCAAAAAAAAGGTCTTCACTTGTAAAGTACAAGTGATGAGCAAAAAAAAGGTCCTCACTTGTAAAATACAATTGATGAGCAAAAAAAAAAGGTCCACATCTCTACTTTTAAATCCATATCTATATATGTACCTAAGATCATAATGCTAAAAAATTTCAAAAAAATGGTATTTCCATCCTTCTTAGGGGGGGACCCCCCCTGGGTGCGCCACAGGCAGACAGGATGTCTTCATAGGGAGGAGGTTAAAAAATAGACATTCAAATTAAAGAATTATCAAAAAAAAAAGGAATGGTGTGATGACAAAAAATGAGTCAGGATCGAAATGATAACCAAAAAAATTTATGTGAAGTGTGAATTTTCACACATTTCAGGGTTTTGTAGATATTTTATAAGTTTAAGAAGACAAAATAATGCTGGATGTCTAGTAATATTTGTTCTATAATCCCATCACAATCAACAGTTTTTTGATAATAACTTTTATTCGTTATGTGAGTACTAAGAGCTTCTATTTAATTTTTGAAACTAAATTTAAATAATTTGCGAAAATTTCGTCACAATAAAATTTAAGTTAAAAAATCCCAGAGATTTTTTCTGCATTTGCTTCTTATTCAAGTCTTCATTAAATTAATAAGAAATATATTGATAGACGTATTTCTCACTATTGATAATGTGTTATTTAATTTATAAATATTTCACTACTATAAATGATTGACTCCTTTTTGATAGATTAAAAATAAAATATTAACTGTGTTACACATAAGTATGAAAAAATAGATATCGAAAATTTTTTCAAAATTTTTTCGTTTTATCAAAAAATGTCTCAAATAAAAGTTGTTAGTTATTACTTTCATAGCAACTTTTGTTGAATAAATTTCTTCGAAATATTTATCTGTTATGAAATATTCGCAAAAATCTTAAAATCAACACGAGTAAACTCCCATTTTTAGTGAACCGATTTTTACCAAAAGTTGATCAACTTGTGCCATTGATGCCAAAAGCTTAAATATGAAGTTTCATAAAAATTCTTTTAGCCGATTTTGCTCTGTACGTTTACGCAGACGGACGGACAGACAGAGAGACAGACAGGCAGACAGACAGACCGACAGACATCATGCTAAAAATTGTCAAAACGTTATATAGGGACCTTTACTCGTGGAGATCTATTGAAATCTCGAAATGTCAAAATCGGTATGATCACAATACCTCCCTTATATATATATGTTGGCGGTCGATAAAAACTAAAGTAATTTAAACAATAGGTTTCATTTGATACCCCACTCAAAATTTTAAAAAATATTTATTTTTTTAAATACATATTTGTTTGTATTTATCTCGTCATGTTTTTTTTTTACTCTCAGTATTTTTCCTATATATGAGTCAAAAAATTACACAAGTATGCCATATTTTATCATTCCACGCTCAGCTGTTTGGGTACAATTCCTACTGTACAAAAGGGCAGACAAATAAGCAGGGCTGTAACGAGGATATTAAGCGCCGGTGGCAAGTGTCCAAGTTGCGTCCTTTCGAATATTTTGGCGCCCCTATTTCAACTGCTGATGAGTACAAAAAAATAGAAAATGAATCTATAAGTGTTGAGCAAAAAAAAGGTCCTGACCTCCATATTGTGCTCCAAGTGCTGAGCAAACAACAAAAAACGGCAACTAAAAATTTTGCGCCCTCCACACCGCTGCGCCAATGGCGGGCGTCTCTATAGCCACGCTCTAGTTACGGGCCTGCAAATAAGTCACGTTGTAAGGGTTTTTGGTGATCATACCTACAAAACCCTAAAAAGGAGGACAAATTGAAATTCTGACAAAAAAAAAGGATGAAGGATCGAAGTAGTGATCAAATAAAGAGGATGAAATGACGTGATGATAAAAAATTGATGTGAAGTGTGAATTTTCACACATTTCAGGGTTTTGCAGGTATTTAGTAAGTGAATGATGATTATTTGGGATGCCAAAACAAATTTTATGTCAAAATATTTTTTTATGAATTTTAATTCGAATGCCTATTATCATTATTTAAGTTTCTAAAGATGTGCAGTATTTTTTTATATATCAAGGTTTATTAAGATTTTGAAAATTGCGCCTATGGCTTCCATTGGTTGTTTTTAGTCATAGCTCCTCCCCTTTGATTTTGTGTACATTCAAATATAGAATTAAATTATAATTTCAACAATTTCCACTGGTTATTAAATTTACGCTTTTAAAAATTAAATGCAACAATTGCCAAAATATAACTAGAATTTTGAAAAAATAATTTAAACAATATAAAAATGCAAAAAAAAAATAAAAAATAATATTGTCTCCTCTCGTAGGATTCGAACTCATTTACTTGAGCAGAACGCCAGTATATTAGCCACTGCACCAAGATACACGTTACTGTTTAGTGTGTTATATAACTATAAGTTTTCAACATTATTAGCAAAAAAACACAAAAAATGCTTTTTTTTCCAAAAACATAATCTGATCAAAAATTCCTGTTGTACTGTTCCGGTTCACACCAATATAAATTACTGAGAATTTTTTCAGATTTTTAGTCTAAACCATCTGGGCTACAGGGTGTGGGACAAAATTTTTTTTTGGACCATTTTGGCAAAAATCGCCTCAAAATAATTTATTTTGCAAAAATAAAATTTTGATCGTTAATCCACGTACCAAGGGCTTTCATTTGATACCCTACACAGATTTGTAAAAAAAAAATTTTTTTTTCGATGAGCATATATTTGCCCTTAACCCTAACCCTAACCTTATAACCCTAAAAATAGAAATACCCGGCTTCAGGGGTATTCTATCAATACCACCCCGTCCCCACCTGCCTACGTCACTGCTATATTTCAATATATTTTTCTAACGATGACAATCTACTATGACTCAACTTTCAATTATAAAATAATAAGTTAATTAATTAATGTAATATTTATTGAAACAGCGATAATGCGATTACAAAAAAGAAAAGTACTTGATATAAAAATTAGATATTATACAGCTATTACTACTATTTTGTAGCAAACATTTTAGACATAACACCATATATATGTCAGGTCGTAAACTTTTTTAATTGCCCTTGTATATCAATCTATTAAGCAACCGTCTTTAGTTATTTTTTAACAATAATATATCATTTATTTTATTTATAACATACTTAACCTTTTGGCTTTTATTTTGATCACGATGCATATGTTTGAAAGATAAACGATTATTAGTAATATTGCATTGTTTTGACCTCACGAAAAGTATAAATTTTTCTTTAGTAACAACATTTTGAAAAGTATCTCATTACATAATGTAATAATTAAATGAATTTGTAATAATATATGAGTGCAGTTAAAAGCGACCTTTAGGCCATTTCCAACGAGCCATTGTCTCAAAGGCCAATTATTGAAATTACTAGTTCCAAGATTCAGATGATAAAATATTAGTTATTACTCTTTAAAAATTGCGTAAATATTGTTAATTTCAAACATTTAAAAGTTTAAATTTTGTAATTTTGTAATTTTGTGAAACAATAATGTAATATCTCTCGCCTATTTGGTCGAGAAGACGAGCTTCTTGTTTGTGAAACATGTGACACAGTCTTGTCTGTTTCCGAATCAGGGGGACTGGGACTGTCGACTGTGTCGGCCCAGTGAATTTTTTACCGACCCTTTTTTTCGAGGTGATGAGAAAAAAGTAAGTAAAATCGAAGTGATGTACGAAAAACAGGAATTAAAATCTAAGTAATGAGCAAAAAAAAACAATGGAAGTCAAATGTGCAAAAAAAAAGTAGTTGAATCGAATTCGGCCCGGTCCCTTGCCCGGTCTAGTCCAACGATTGGACCTGACACTTATACGACCAGTCTGCCTCTAGTCCGAATGTTAACTCAATGTGTCCAATTCGAGAAAATTTGAGAGAGACTTGATCTGTGCAACAATCTGTCTGTTGTTTCTGCAGCCACACTTTAATAGAATTATGAAGGGTTTTTTTAAAGTATTTTAATGGAAAGGTCTTTAGTACTGAGGAAGCTTTCAATCGCCAGAACGACATGGTGTATGCTACAAATTCACGAGAAGCTTGTCTCAAAGCGCCGATGATCCAGATTACCCTTCAATTTTGCTTTGATAGGGCGGGAGCTATGACGGTACCACTAAGCTCCATTTTTACGAGAAAGGAGTAAAAATGCCGGTCAAAGTCTACCAGAAAACAATGTAGAAGTCGATACTTAAAGAACTGAACGAAACCCATCTCCGTGGGCCCATTTTTGAGTAGTTTCCTTGACTGACCTCAGTTTGTTGGTTGTGTAAGGGTTGATCCATTTTACGTTCCAGGCGTCTCTGACCTTTAATTTAACAGAGATTTTTACATCATCTGCTGGTACTGGGATGTTTTGCATTTCTGTCTGGATTGCTAGCTTTGCAGCCTGTCTGCTTGTTTGTTGTCGTCGATTCCCACGTGAGATGGAATCCATATTAAGGTGAGTTTTATGTTGTAGTTTTTTATGGCCTCATTTATGTTTTCTTGGCTCTTCTTTAGGAGAGGTCTTGTGTGGTACATCTTTTGGAAGGTTTGCAGTACGCTTAAGGAGTAGATGGTGTAATGTTGGAGTAGCTGCTTGAACCCTTTTATTAATTCTGTTAATCTGAAGATGCTGAATGTCTCTACTATGTATGTACTGCGTTGATCTGGTAAGTGATAGGTATGGGTGTTGTTACCTATTATCGTCGCTGCTCTGGCCTTTCCATCTATTTTGGACTCGTTGGCTGAAAACTTTGTAACAGTATTTATGGCAAAACTAGGTATATTATTGTTGCGTAGAGACGACAAATTGATCAGACGTTGATCGTTACTGGGAGAACATAAACATAAATATGTTATGTCTTGTGAAATACCTAGGAAATTTTTATCAACTATCAAATAACAAACATTTTTATCAACCAACAGATCAACTACAAATTTTACTCTACCGAACAATGCAAGTCCTGCAGAAATGTTTCTCGGTAGGAAGTTGAGAACATCACTGGAATTATTATGACCTTCAAAAAAATCGTCAACACAAAATTCAAAAATGGAAATCAATTTAACAAGCACCATGGAGCTCACAAACGTTTCTATCGCATTGGCGACCAGGTATAAATCAGAGATTTCCGTAAATATGGTTGTCTGGAAGGCAGGGGCGGATATGTAGAACTAAACCAATCCGGGCGAATTGCGACATCGGCCCAAGAGTAAAGTAGAAAATAATAGTAATACCTAATAATATTACACTTTTTTAATGAATACAATATTTACAGCTTTTGCAAAGTGACTCACTATTTTTGTTTTTAATTTCTACCTCTTCTTCCTCACTTTGTACTATTTCTTCATTTTCCTCTTCATTTTGTTCATCGTGTACTGTTTCTTCGACATGGTGAGAAGAAAAATTATTTAGAGATTTTTTAAAATCTTCTCAATTTGATGCAAAAATGTATAATTCTTTATGTAATTGATCTTTGCTGACATTTTCTTTAAAATTTTTCAATAGTTATAATGAAAATAGTTAAAATAAATAGCTTTGTTAACCTATTTGAAGGTATTCCATTTCTTACCTTGTCATAATTTACAGGAGATAAAAGTGCAATGTCAGCATATAACATTCCATTATTTCGAAATCTTTGTTCTTAACTGGTAACCAATCGAAAATTTCATTGTATTTCAATTTCAAATTTCTTTTGCAAATTTTGAATAGGATGAAGCACTTGTCCTTTACGTGCCACTAATTGCTTCTGCATTTTGTAAAACACTGTTTTTAAAATCAAACCGTAAATTAATTTCATAAACTCAACTTATCCTACTGTTCTATTACCAAATATGAATTTTTCTACTTACGTCGTCTTTCACTAACAAATAATTCGTATTAAAAAATACGATTTTGGATTGTAGATGTATTCTAATAATATAGATATTTTATATAAACACGTTGAAAGCTCCTAACTCATACAAGACTTCTACGGCTATGAGTAACAAACCTACACCCCTATTATAAGTAAATTAGACCCATCCAGACGAAAAATGGTTTCTGCACAGTTTTATTGATGTACTCAACACTATTTGAATCGACTCTACCACTTGACGTACCAATGAAAAGGGGAGGTATTGCGTAGAGACGACAGATTGATCTGACGTTGATTGTTATTGGGAGAACATAAATATAAATGTCATGTCTTGTTTCTCCTGTAAATAACAGAAACGTATTTTATTTGACATAAATATAGATTCATTAAAATATATTATTAAGAACTTAACAATTATTTACTCCGACTGTATTGATCTGTCGGACCCCGTCGGGATCCTTGGATTACAGTTTCATAACTACTGTATAGACAATAGTACTCCATAGTATTCTACGATAACCTAAAATCTGTGAAAGATATGACACTAGACAGAAAGATTGCCCCATCATTAATAATAATCAAAATATCTATTGTCCTCAAAATTCTCACGATCAATTTTTAATTTGTTCTAAATTGCTTCACAGAAAATTGCCGTTCAATACAAACAGAATCCATTCTCTCGAAATGATATTTCTGCAAACAAAAGATATTCTAATCAGTATTGCAACTTAATTGGTGCACTTTAATTAACTTATATCATTGTAAAGTATCAACTACTGGTTAAGTGCAGGTAACATTGATTTATTTGACATTTCATATTTATTATTTGTCACAATATGTTTAACTCGAGGCAGTTTTGTTTAAAGACACATTGTAGAATTTAGTTTCAAGTTAATTATAAATTTTCTCTGCTCTATTTTATTTCTTTTTAAATTAATTTGTATAAATAAAGTTAATAATAAATAACTAAATAATTAAGTTGGTAGTAATGCTACAGGCGCTCTGTCAGAGATAAAATATTAGAATTCTTAAAAGGAAACAAAAAATAAATCTCTAAGATCCATATTTTTTAACAAAAATAAACTGATGGTGGTGGAGATAATTTTGATTAATAAAATGGCAAGGAAAATAAGGATTGACCTGGAATTTCGAAATTTCTGACATATAATAATGAACTATTATCTGTCTCATTTTGTAATACGTAACTAACAGGGAAAGTTCATTTTTTATGTTGCATATTGACAATACGTTTATAATATTATCATAGTATTGGTTCACACGGATACGCCAAAGTCTGTTTACACCACAACAGTCACCAAAGTAACCAGATCTAGTTTCGTATTACAAATTGAGTCGGATTATACTTGAATAATCCTGACCGTGGTTTGTATAAATAAAAAAAAAACTGTTCTCAATTAAATTAAGAAAAAGGAAAGAAATGGAGGAGTGAGAAGTAAAACTTTTACACCATAAATATGAATTTTGTATACCATTACGAGAAATCTTTGGTTTTACATGATTAGTATGAAAATCATCTTCCATTAAATAGTAAAAAAATCAATTTTCTTGTGGCTGTTATTGTGGTTCAGGAGTTTTAGATTTGTTGCCTGTAGTAGTAACCTGTTAATAGTCTGTTTCTAGTATTAGGAAAAAAATATTTAAAAAAATGTGGCCACCACAGGACCGACCGCCATCACAAAGTACTTGTATAAAATGCATTCCAGCAGCAGAGTAGAAATAACCTGGCCTAATATTTTCTAACAGAGATATTATTTATCATGACCATGGAAACGTTAAATATAAGTATGAAAAAATAGATAGGTACTTAGAAAAAATTTCGAAAATTTTTCAAAAATTTTTGTTAGTTATTGCCTTTATAGCAACTTTTGTTAAATAAATTTTTTCTAAATATTTTTCTGTTGTTAAATATTCGCAAAAATCTTAAAATCGACACGAGTAAACTCCCATTTTTAGTCAACCGATTTTTACCAAAAGTTGACCAACTTGTGCCATTGATGTCAAAAGCTTAAATATGAAGTTTCATAAAAATCCTTTTAAGCGAATTTGCTCTTCACATGTACACAGACAGACAGACAGACAGACGGACAGACGGACAGACGGACAGACAGACAGACAGACAAACAGACAGACAGACAGACAGACAGACAGACAGACAGACCGACAGACATCATGCTAAAAATATTCAAAATGTTATGTAGGGACCTTAATTCGTGGAGATCCATCGAAATCTCGAAATGTCAAAATCGGTATGATCACAATACCTCCTTATAAACTCCGTTCACAATAAATATGAGATGACGTCACACTTGGTTATTTTAAGTACCAACGTTATGATATGTTTTAATCAACATCAATCCATAATTCCGTTAGTACATTTATTTATTTAATTTTGGTACTTTTTTTCAATGTTGCCAGTTTGAAATTGGATTGTTCAATCGTTATTTGTCAAGTTGACATTTAGGTGTCAACCTGGTTGTTCGATATAACCTAACTTTTTTTGACAGTTTACGAATTGGCAACAAGGTGAGTTTTTCAACTGTGACGTCATTTCATAGTTACGGTAAATGAACTTTATATATTGGCGTTCGGTAAAAAGTACAATGTAAAAAAGGCTTTACTTCCTTTGAGAAGAAATGTATCACGATTCATATCTCGAGTCTAGGTTCTTACCTAGAGGTCAAAATGGGATATGAAAAAAGTTGGTATTTTGAAAAGTTCGTAAATCGAGAGGTTCATAAATCGAGGTACCACTGTATATCCGAATTTCCTTTTAAATAAAAAATCACCAGGTAGTTAATAAATACTAGAAATCAGGCGCGCACCCAAGAGCTCACAGGCTTGAGTACTGAAAAAAACACGTTTTTAATGGACACTTTTGTGTTCTGATTGTCGTAATTTTGATGTGTAAATATATAACATTGATTAGCAGGCAAAATCACAGATAAAAACTGGTCGATAATATCGTGCCTAAAAGCCGATATATCGAATATCGATATTTTTTATATTTCGATAAAACTATTGATATTTAAAAAATAGTTGCATTCCTACTTATCACTCAGCAATTATAATATTTTTGGACCACTTAAAGAGCACTTGGGAGACAAAATATTCAAGTTGAGTGAGATGGTGACGAAAACGGTGTAAATTCGGCTTCGCAGGCAACCAAAAACCGTTTTGTTTGCCGATTTTTGCAAGTTGCCTGAAAGTTGGGATAAGTGTGTATTAGAGGAAGGGAATTATTTGAAAAATAAAATTTGTTCCATTAACTTTGCGTTAGGGTTGTTGCTGTATAAAACAATCTAAAAAATATATGTGTGACCTGTCCGGTTTATTTGGTCGAAGTGTGTATGAAAGACTGCGCGGCTATAATCTCAAACTTTGCCATGAATGATTCATGAAAAAGTGCGTGAGTGCCTTATTTCAAACCGGGTATTTTATGATTGGAATAGCCTACCAACCGCTGTAGTCAATTCAACCAATGTTAACAGTGTTAAGAACAATGTTGATAATATTTTGTAACTTTTGTAAACCATATTTTGATATTTGTATTATTTTTTTCCTTTATACAAAATTTGTTTGTATATTTGTTGTCTATGAGAGCCACACAAGCCTACGGTTTTAGCTTTCTATACTAATAAATAATAATAATAATAATAATAATAATAATAATAATAATAATAAACTCGCAGGGGAAGTTCTAAATGGCCATAACACCTGGCTATTTGCTAAGCTTTCGGGCCTGATGATCCCGCGAACCCTGAATCACGCAAGGAAAGTTCGCAATGGTCGCAACATCTGACCATATCGAGCTTTTGGGCCTGATGATCCCACGTATCCTGAATAATAATAATAATAATCGGGGTACGGCGGTCTTTTGACCGAAAAGGCTTAGCGCCCTTTCCCCCCGGATCGCTACCAAACTGTTACCACGGCAGGAACCAATTGGGGGTAACGTCGACCCTATCATCTGGTCGATGAATCCTGCCACCGTTTCATGGGGCCAACCTTCCCATGAAACGTATAAATGGTTCAAGAAAGTATAAGAAACCATAGAGCTTCCCACAACGGGTCCTTCTCGGATGGGGACCCACAAACAGTTGGGCGAAGCTACAATCCCGCTAGCCGGGCCCGCCACAGGTGGACACCCGAGGAGCAGGAAGACCTGCTTCAGGTTTACGAGGCAGCGTCACCCCATCGCAGGGGCTACATGGTCAGAGTCCACTCACAATGGTGTGAAAATCATCCTGAGCTGGACTTCATGACGCAACAAAATCTGCGCGACCAAGTAGCACGCCTGCGACGCAGGATGAGGCGATCGAGACGAAGAGAGTCGAGAAGGTTGTCCCAAATACCGGTACAGCCATCGACACCTGCAAGCCCACCAACGGGAGGTGGGCAGATAGCCACTGGGTCTTCCCCAGTTTATGCAGGAATAACATCCTCTTCACCGGAAAAAAATCTCCGCGAGGATTTTCTAGCCCTTCTCTCGCCTCATTCTGAACGTACCCGACTCGGACACAATAAGTTCAAAGTTCGTGCTGATGACCTCACGCGACTTCATGAACTTATTGACAAGCAAATTTCCCCTCAGAGTAGTCTCTGGGATATCGACTGTGCTGTATACGCTGCAGCAACTGTGCTGACGCCAAAGCGGGCTAAGGCTTTTAACGGCAAACTGCGTATACAGCAATTAGAGAAGAAAATGACGCGTTCACGTCAGGAAGCTTCTCATATTCAGTGTGGTATTGATGCTTTACGAAGTATTAAGCCGCTAAGTGCGAATACTAAGCGCATATTATATCAATTGCGCATAAAGCATCACACACTGAATTTGTCCACTCTCGCTCTGCTAAAGCAGAAAGCGGTGGACAAATTGAGAGCACTAGCCCTGGCAAGAAAGAAACTGGTCAACCGGGTTAGGACCATGGAGGAAAATACTATGTTCCTCACGAGCCCGTCACGCCTTTTCATGGCCAAACCTGAGGTTTCTGAACCGTCATTATCAGTCGACAGGACAGAGACTTTCTGGAGGGAACTTTATGAACACGACGCGATCGTGCAGGACACTCCAGTTTTGGAGAGATTTGAGGAATTCTGTTCACAACACCTGACAGATCCTCAGGCATGCCCCCCTGTTACCACGGAAGAAGTTACACGTGCTATTTCGAAAGCGCGCAATTTCGCTGCACCAGGAGTTGATGGTATTATTGCTTTCTGGTGGAAGTCATTCACAAGCGTGCACGGCCATCTTGCACGAAATTTTACTTCTTTTATCCGTGGAGAAATACCAATACCATCTTGGTTACCAGAGGGGCGTACAGTATTAATCCCCAAAAAAGGTGATTTAACCAACCCGAAGAACTACAGACCTATTACTTGTCTCAATACGCTGTATAAGATCTTCACCAGCGTATTAAACGAGCGGGTACTGAGCTCCATTGCCTCTGTTTGGTCAGACATCTACGAACAGAGGGGATCGAAGAGGGGCCAAGCAGGTTGCAAAGAAAACCTTATTATCGACCGGTCAGTCTGTCATGACGCGTCGTATTTCAAACGCAACCTGTCAATGGCTTGGGTGGACTACGCAAAAGCTTATGACACTACGTCACACGCTCTCATTTTAACATTATTGCGCATGTTACGAGTCCACCCGGAGATAGAGAGATGCATTGGGCAACTTATGCCCCTCTGGAAGACACAATTTGTTGTCCCAAGCGGATCAACTGCAGTGTCGACAGAGTGGATATATTTCAAGCGTGGGGTTTTCCAGGGAGATTCCCTAAGCCCGCTACTATTTTGCATCTCACTTCTTCCTCTATCGATCGAGCTTAGGCGCGGCAGTGGCTACATGGCGGGTCCCCCGTCGAAGCGTAAGCACAAAATTACCCATCTCTTTTACATGGATGATTTGAAGGTCTACGCCTCGAACGAGAGGAATCTGCAGACCGCCTTAGATACTGTTGCTGAGTACACTGCCGCGATAGGTATGCAATTCGGGTTGGAAAAATGCGCTGTTTTTCATATCTACAGAGGAAAAGGTTTAGACAACGGTGAAGACGTTCAATTGGTTGATGGGAGCATTATAAAACATCTTAATGCCGAAGGGTCTTACACATTTTTAGGCATCAGTGAGAGAGGTGTCCAAGATGTCACTCTTATTAAGCAGGCCCTTCGCAGCAAGTATATGGCACGACTTAGGCAGATATGGAGATCATGTCTGTCTGGCAAGAACAAAATCGCTGCCACAAACATGCTTGCTGTCCCATTAATTTCATACACTTTTGGTGTAATGAAATGGAATGTTGATGATCTTAAGGATCTCGACAGAAGAACCAGAAAGATCATGAACATCAACCGAAGTCTTCACCCGAAATCTTCTGTGCAGCGCATTTACCTCCCTCGTCAAAATGGGGGTCGGGGATTACTAAATTTGGAGTGCTTGCACGATCGACTCGTCCTGGTTACAGCTAACAGTATCCTCAGAAGTCAGGACCCACTATTAAAATTCGTTAGTGAGCACGAATTTAGTGGCAAAGGGGCGT